>JANHFT010000541.1:0-14235 GCA_032467955.1 Pseudoxenodon macrops | reverse complement strand
CAGTTTGGTAAACTGGTTGTTGGAAGAAATCATTAGGGCAGAGAACCGGTTGTTAAATTATTTGAATCCCACCACTGGGTGTAATCCTACAAGAGAGATGCTGAGCTAATTGTGATTAGGTAGATTACTGTCCCTTAGTGCATCAGCTCACCCCTGGGATGTTGTAAGATTGTTCCCATGGGGAAATTTTGGTGATGGGATTAGGAAGAATATCCCACCAGTTCTGCAGTGAGAAACAATTCTAAGTTGATGGTGAGATGTAAGTGATATAACAAGAAAGCATCTTTATGGACAGCAGAAGGACATGAAGAAGAATGTTACATCCCCCAGTCAGGACTTGGAAGACTAAGGGGGAATGTAACTGCCCCTCTGCTTTGGAATGCTTTGCTTTCCAAGTTATAGACTACCTAAACTTCCATACCTTTTGTAAACAAAATAAATCCTGGCTTTTCCACTGAGTGTTTGAGGCCTATATGAACTACCTATCATCTGCTAACTTGATGTTGTTTGCTGCTATGTTATCTCTTCTTCTTTATAAACCACCTTGAGTCCCACAGAAACAGACAGCATATAAACCCTTGTAATAAACGAATGACTTTATAAATATATTTCATATGTCAAAAACTTGATTTCCTACAGAAACCGAGAAGCTTTGGAGTTACCAACAAATAGTAGCTTGTTCTGAGTCTTTCTTAGATGTGCAGTATGTCATGTGTATAATGAACTATCATACTGGTTTGTTTACGCCAGGGTTCTTGCAAAACATTTCAAAACTTTCTTTTTTCTTATTGAAAAACGATGCTCATAATTTTTTTACCAATTACAAATCAAGGAGGGTGACGCATCACTAGTTCTGAACGTATTTCCTGCTTCCTTGTTTTTTCCCATCATGTTATTTTTTTAAATCAATAATTCAAAAAGACTCAACCACTGTTTGACTTGAAAAAGGTTTTGACCCAGGTACATTTTCTAGAAAATAAGACAATGAAACCAGAACTATTTATTCCCAACTAGTTATGAATGTAATGAAAATCACATTCAATGTTTCAATACAATCGCACATTAAAAATATAGATAAAATGTAAGTGCTAAAATCATCTATATTCCACAGTACAATGCAAGGAAGAATGTTGTGGCTTCTGCCAATTATTGTCTAGATAAAATGTGATCTGAAGATTGAGTCCTGAATGGGTGCTCAGCTGAAAAGATTAATTGAATGAGGTCACGGCACACCTAGCATTTTGTGGAGCTATATCACAGTCCCTTTACTTTACATCTTCATAGTTAACACATTCGAAGAATCAAACTGAATATAGACAGAGTTAAAGTAGTCCTCCATGCTGAAAATGATCTCTTAAGTAAAATTGAAGTTAAAAATAATTATATAAACTGTCAGTTTCATTCTCGCTGTATTCACCACTTCTCTGTGTGAAAAAGCGCTCGTAGGGCATTAAGAATAATTATTTGACTACAATCTTCCCAATTCAGAGAAATCGCCATAGGGGAAGGAGTAGAGCTTCTTCTCCCAGCTCCAAATAGATAATTTTCTAAACGGGTGGTCTTTTTGGGGAGAGAACTGGATTAAGCTGATAGGGTAATTTCTAGCAAGAAATGACTTTAATCAGTGGAAAGTAGTTTTAGAGAGAAATATCTATGTTATTAAAAATTCTGCTTTAAATTTCCACTGGATGAAGCCCTATAGCTCTGACATTGTTTGTTATCACAGTGAGCCAAACGAATGCTGTGAAGAACTCTTCCACTCTCTGCAGCAATTGTAATTGGTTCACTGTGCTCATTTAGCGTTTGACCTTTCAATGCAAGGCAATTTCCTCGGTGTTCTGGAATGACCATTATGCAATCCTATTTTGGCAGAACGTGATTCAGGTTGTGGCTGTATCCCTACATCAACATCCCTAAAATATGCAGAGCATATTCTCGTCTCTACAGCTGAGATTGTGAATTGGATCAGGTCAAGGCTGATCTTTCCCGATAATGGCAGAAAATAAGAAGTTTTGTTTCAAACAAGTGGATTTTTTATCTTGCACTCCGCATTAAGAACTTTCATGCCACCCTCAATAGAGAAGCATAGTTCATGACAATTCCTTTTACATCGATTTGCATCAGTAACCTTGTCTGTACAAAATAGATAAGATAAAATTAAAGATGTACAATTCCATTTTCAAATTCTGAAAAGTTATCTTCAGAAATATATGCTTCCCCAAATCATTTTGATCCAGTTTTGTTTTACTTCCTCTGAAAAAGATGACATGAAAAAAGAAATGAATTCATGATGACATAGAAAATACTATATTGTCATCTGGCTCCATATATACTTGCTTCTTTGAGGCAGTCACTGGACACCTTCAGTTTTTCTGATTGTGAGAATCAGCAGACAATTTAAAATAACATGCCTGCAATCAGATAGAAACATCCTATTTTGTGAAATCACCGTATTATTATAAGACATGGTAGCTGTTCGTAGCATGGTAAATAATGCCATGATGGAGCTGGGAAGAATTTATTCTCTCTACTTTTTCCACTGAGAATATTATTGAAAATATCCTCTTTAAATCTAAGAAAATAGGCTTATATGCTATTCATTTTCCTTTCTTAGGCCAGTTAAAATTACCACAGGTTCATTTCAACTCCAGAATTACTTCCAGCATTAGCAATAGCAATAGCACTTAGACTTATATATTGCTTCACAGTACTTTACAGCCCTCTCTAAGAGGTTTACAGAAATAGCATATTGCCCCCAACAATCTAGGTTCTCATTTTACCCACCTCGGAAGGATAGAAGGCTGAGTCAACCTTGAGCTGGCGAGAATTGAACTGCCAAACGGCCGGCAATCAGCAGAAGTAGTCTGCAATACCGCATTCTAACCACTGTGACACTACAGCTCTTAGCAAAAGCACTTAGATTTATATACCACTTCACAGTGCTTTTACAGCCCTCTCTAAGCGGTTTACAGATTCAGCATATTGTCCCCAACAATCTGGCTCCTCAGTTTACCCACCTCGGAAGGATGGAAGACTAAGTCAACCCTGAGCCTAGTGAGATTCAGTCTGTCAAACTGCTGGCAGCTGGGGATCAGCAGAAGTAGCCTGCAGTACTGCACCCTAACCACTGCCCCACCACGGCACTTTAGGTCAAGAATGAACATATTAATTGGTTATTTAGGCAGAGCTGGTTATAACATATTTGGTGCAAAAAGCTCACACAAAGTAATTATATTCCTCTTTTTGATGTGTATGCTAGATGATGTTTCCTTTATCCCAGTAGCAGAGAATGAAGATGGATCCATCCCAGTCCAAGCAAAAAGATAGAGTCAGATGCTCACAGTTGTATCTGCTCTTGGGATTCACAGTGAAGCAACTAGTGAGCCTAATCATACATAGGATTTTGATATGTCCCTGAGTTTTCCTAAACCAGAATGGCTCTCTCTGAACTGGTTTGCAACCAGATGTTTCATAAATGTAAGAAATCTTTCATAATTCAATCTGATATGTGCCAATGCTGGTAACAGTTTCATTGTACCACGCCTTTCACAAACCATATGAGCAAATGTCTTCATTTTTACAAATTTTTCTACTTTCTTCAGCACACATAGGCATCCTAGTTGTTTCAGACCTTTCTAATGTGTTTTTACAGTCACTTTTTTGGCACATCAAAAATGCTACTTTACCCTTTTGTGCAAATGATGCTGATCTCTCTTTCCCAAGATGTTTGCGCAATAGTCCCTAAAGGTAAACCGGCAATGTACTTTTAACAGCTTAAGATGTAAAATGGCAAACCTATTTTTTGATATTTTGTCAGCACAGATGCATAGATTTTAGGGCATTCTTCAGTTCTTCCAAAGCACTATTCTAATTAAATCATTAGCCATCTGGATTTGGGGATCTGGGAGATCTGCTTCAGCTCCTTGAATAGTTCTAAACAGAGAGTGATTCAGTTTCACTGAACAAATTTACAAATAAAATAGATGTTTTTTTGTTAGGGAACAGTGTACATTCACTGGAGCAAATAACTATACTTGATATGCAGGGTTAGCCTAATCTTGTGGTATCAGTCTCAAAAGTGCCCTAACCCACAACTCTTACTTTGTTCATTCCAATGATCTCCCTATGAGATTATATATTGTTTATATCCATAAAATCATTGTGGAATTACTGTTTGGATGATACAACCTACTGTTCAGTTTTAATCTAAGAGTAGAATTGGCAAGCAACCTTAACTCTCAATATGTTGCTTGAAAATTATGTGAATTCTAAACGTTCTGGTTAGCAGCAAATGCTGAGTTAAGTGTGTAGCTATTTCTTTGTAAGAAATCTGATGTTGGTTGAGATAATATGCCTAGAAGCAAATCCTTTCACCAAATATGAAACAGAAACAGGGAAACAAGGCCCATACAGAACTGTTCTGCATATTAATACAATCTGGGTTTGGCATGAGTCCAAACAGTCCAGTCTTATGAAGCAACAACCCCCTTCTCTTTCAAAAAAGTCCAAATGAAATAAACCTCTGGCTGTTTGAGATAATATATATTCTGACCACATGTTATTTATTCAATGCATGCTCATTAGAGTAGCTTAAACAATATCTCAGTTGCTTAATGAAGAGTATAGACATGCCAGTCATCAGCTTGTTTGCTTAAAATTACCTAAGGCAAATTCCAGTGTTCAGAAGACCCAAGACTGCAAAAGGCCCTATAGCGAGACCTTTTGTGAATCAATGGGCTTTATCAGAGTGTCCTGGAAATGGAGACAGAACAATGGGTCTACCAACTGTCCTGGAGCAATCCTCTAAAATGACATTAAGACAAGGACATTGTAAGAAATTAAAACAAAACAAAAATCAATGAGATCATCTTTCTGGAACTGCTTAGAGCATATGGCAGGAAAAAATAAAGGTTGGGGAATTAAGGCAAGTATTGATAAAGAGTCCTGATCACATCCTTTAGTCTGGTAGAAGTTCAAAAATGTCAAGTTAGCAGTGATCAGCTGTTTTCTATAGGTTTCATTCATGTATTTCCCAATTAGCTTGTTACAGTATTATACAGTAGAGGGATGGGATCCAAACTCCTAAGAATGTTATTGTTTTATTTGGGGTATAAGAAGAAACAAACACTTGGTCAATTTCTTTATAAGCAGTAACTCTTCTTTTTTAGAGGAAACACAATCGGAAAAGAATTGCCAAAAGAATCTGAGAAGAAGTATTTCTGTCAGATAAATATTACATATTAATAAAAACAGGTTTGGCCAGACAGTCAAATAGAGATTGTTATTATTATAGTTTTTAAAGATTCTTTCAATTGAAAAAGATGGTGTGGTCACCGAAACCTGAATTATCAAACTGAAACAATTGATCCAACTTTTATTTCTTCATAGTTCACCTTGTTTCCCCAATAGACTAATTTTTCGGATACTGGAAATGGCAATTCTCCTTCAGAACTGACCAAACTGCCATAGTAATGATTGATTTCTAAGACAACAGTTTTCTAAATTATTAATGTATGGGCCAAAGTCAACCAGTGTTACTTTTCTTTGAAACACCTGTTCATTCTCCTATAAAAGGAGGCATCTTTTATCCATCCCACTTACTGATTTCATTTAGGATGGCATTCCATTCCATTGCCTGCAGGTTTGAGTATTTCAAATTCTTTCATTCTGAGTTCCCTCAATATGTTGAAAATACTTTAAACATCAGCCATTTCTTCCATTGTCTACTGCATTTTCATCTCACTTTCTGTTATTTCTCCTTTTTCTATAATCCACAATCACTTCTATTTTATTTGTTGTTCCTCACTACAGTTTAAAATACTGTGATTTGTATTGGGGAAAGTAACTTCTTTTGGTTCAGTTCATTTTATTGCTTTTCATGAAGCTTTTACATCTTAGATTTTTTCCCCTCTCCTTATTCTGACTTGATGTTAGGAAATTGCCCATTGCAGACATAGAACAATAACACTGAGTTCCTTGCTTGGCTTGATAGGTGCCCATATTCTAGCTGTATAAAAAAACAAATTACAGAAAAACCAAAATAAAACAAGTATTTTACTTTCCAAATTGCTTGAAAGTTTAAGGCAGATGGGATCGTTTAAATGCATATAACATGAATAAATTAAAAGATGTGGATTTTTTTCAAAGAAAATATTTACCTCATAGTCCCATTCCAGCAAATGCATTTTGATATTTCTGAAAATATATACATATACAATTTGAATGATATTGCTCTTTTTGAAAAAGTTTGTGCAAGAAATGATAAATGCTTAAGTCTGGTTAAGAGTTTCTACTTCTGATTTTTAGTTCAAAGCAATTCAAAATGGATGGTGCTTTGTCATTTTTATTTCTCTCTTTTTTCATTTCTAAATAGGTTTTAAGAAAAGAAAGGAAGGGAATGATGTTTAAAAGATAGAATTCCAAACAAACTCTCTTAAAAAAAAAAGTTGGCAGATATTTGGAACGCTGACAAAAGTATTGCTTCCTCTCAATATGAAGAATGGGTCAATTTCCAGTAGATGATGCTTCGGATAGAGTAGCTGATATTCCAACTACCATTGTGATGGGGGAAAAAACGTATTCCTATTCTTATAGGAACCAACAGATAATGATATCCTTGCTTGATATTCCCATTCTCCAACATTTTTTTGCAGCCAAACTTAGCATGACAGCACACATGCAATCTCTTCCAAAAAGATATTAGTATCTAGTTTTTCCTCTGTAACACCTATTGGAATTTATTTCATATCATAAATAAATGGCACGCCATGTTTCCCCACTGTTGTCCAATAGTAAAGTATGTAAAGAAATGTAGGACATTATGGCTTAAGTTCACTTGAGTGTGTGCTGGAGAGAGTATCTTTCCCCATCTTTTTCAAAGAGGAATTGTTGGGATAATATATCTGCTCTTATAATGGGATTCCTTCTCTTTTCTTCTTTAGACCACTCCCTCTTCAGTGCTCAGAGTCTACTGCAGAAAGCTCTACAATCCTCTTAGCAAATTGGGTGATGGAAGGGATAAGATAGGATAGGATATGACATGACAAATCCAATGGTCAAAACGATGCAATTGCGCACCACCCATTGCCTACTATCTAAAATTCCTTTCTCAAATATAAGAAAATAAAATCAAGAACGTCCCTAGATTTTGGAGTTAAAATTTCCCTTCCAGAGATGCATGTAGCATTTGGACATGATGTCTTTTGTCAATAATTGAATCTTGAATAAAAGAGTGTAGGTTTTCAAGGACATGTAGCTTTTGATCTTTTTAATTTTGTGGGTTTTTTCATAATGTGTGATTAACTAACTCATTCACTATATGCTATGCTGCTAAATAATTTCTGGGCTCAGAAATAGTAACAATATAATAGATTGTCAGGGACATTGTCCCAAAATTTCTGGCTATTATGTCAAGCAATCATTTTCTTAAGTCTACTGAATGAAGTAGGAATTCTCCCAACCACTGTGCTTTGCTTTGAAATCTTTTTCTTGAAAAATAAGTTCTGCAACCTTTCTTGGCAATTAACTATACATGTTTATAAAAGCGCTCATAATTAAATGAAATACTTTTTATGTGTAACTAGATCTGAAAGAACTTCTATTTTGTTTTCTTTTTCCCCCTGCCATAAATGTCACTCCCTTGGTTCCTACCACATTAAAACATTTTTATATGATCACCAAAAAAAACAACCGTTTCCTAATTTAGTCTTTACTAATGAGGCCTAACCTCACACTGATTTTTGCTTTTTGACTTGGAGCTACAATTAGTTACAAATGTTAGTGTATGGCTAGGAATGATTGCAAGCTTTTAATTGAGTCAGAACAGACATTGGGTAGGCCTTCTAGTTAACATTGCTCCATGAGTATTTTGGACTCCTTGTGGAAAGGGGCAAGCACTCATACACACTCTCAAGCTGATTTGCAATGTTTCCACTAATTTTCTTGGAGGCGGGTTCCTTTTGGAAATATTTGCTCTAACAAAATAAGGCAAATCTGTATATATTTCTTAATTCTTCGTGCACCTTTGTGCATAAGAGCCGCAGTGGCACAGTGGTTAGACTGCAGTACTGCAGGCTGATCACCATCTGCCAGCAGTTTGGCAGATCAAATCTCAGCAGGCTCAAGGTTGACTCATCCTTCCATCCTTCCAAGGTGGGTAAACTGAGGAGCCAGATTGTTGAGGGCAGCAGGCTGACTCTGTAAAACACTTAGAGAGGGTTGTAAAAGTACTATGAAGCGGTATATAAGTCTAAGTGCTATTGCTATTGCTATCTTGAGAACACTCTAGCAAAACTCAGCAGCCAAATAGCAAATGTGAAGAGGCACAATCCACTCCTTTCTTTTCACCATTTTTGCAAAAGAAATTAAAAGGAAATGGTCAGCAACTGATCCCATCTGTAAGGACGTAATTGATCCCATAATAAAACTTTCTCATTAAAAAGGGTCCTTTAAATTCAGCCTCGCGCTTTTCTGTCATGTCATCGTGAACTTTGGTGATCCTCCAAAAGTTAGGAATAATTTGCAGCTCACAGAAACAATTTATATCAGTTCAGTTTTGGCCCATGAAGATTCTTGCCTTAGGAGCTTGACATCTATAATGGGGTTTCTGCCTCTTATGATTTTTAAAATAGTAATTTCCCCTTGAATAGAACTTGTTGTGTTAGCATATAGCTATTTCAGGGAAGTAAGCAAATTGGCACTGATTAATAAATTAAATGAGATTCTTATTTTCTGCTTTTAGCACAGACATTTTGTCATTAAGCAGTTACAGAAGTTTTGTATGCTGTGGTTTTTTTGAGAATTTGATGGAAAAAGCTGGTGCTTATCTTATAAATTTCCACTTGATCAACAACTTGGTATTTTGGGGCACTGTCTACCTTGATAACGAATAGATGGATGGATGGATGATATGTCAGCATCAAGCAGTCAAAATGCAAATGAGATTATCTGCTTTCCTATCTTTGTAATAAATGTAAATCAATGCCTATTTTCTACTACTGTTTTTCAGCTGTGACCTGAGGGAGAAACTAGCAATGCTGGTATTTAAAAAAGTCACGGATAACAGCCTTCAATATTCCAAATTAATAGTAAGAGACTTGGTCTCAAAGATTATTTTTTGTAGGTTTGTTGCACCTAATGTTTCAGAAAATTAATACCTGATGAAGGTCTGGAACATATGTTGGGGGGGGGGAAGCCTTTTTTAGCACTATCTATTAAAATTGATTTTAAGCAAATCCTTTGGAGATTATTATCTCTCCATTTTTATTCTCAGAAAAAATAACAAACTTAAACATGAGATCTGTATAGTAGTGTTGGCCAAAAGGTTGATTAGATCTGAAGACGCCACACAGGATGAAGGAAAGACAAAACTCTTATTTCTGTACAGAAGAGGACACCTCTGGATTTCAAACCCAAGGAGCGCCCTAGAAATCAGGCACAGTTATTTTTATGTAATTTACCACAGGAAACGAAAGTCAGAGAACTTGCAGACTGATTACAAAGTTACATAGCAGTCACACATGTGCACAAAGCAAAGCCATCCCGTAATACTCCATTAATTATTTAATTCTACTTCGTTATCATAGAAGTTGACTACCTCAGGATGTGGTTTTTACTATGCTAATGATAAACTTTGCTTACCTCCGGAGGTTTCTAACCATTGCTTAAGTTAAATATCATATCACCTTCCTTGATTCCAGTAATGGGTTCGTTTGCAAGGTATTTTAGCTGAGTGTGAAAGCCACAACGGGTTAGTCAGTCTATGTAGAAGATATTTGTGGTCAGCTTATAGAGTGCTTGTGGTTGATCCCTCTCATTCATGCTGACAAAGAAATGTTACTTCTAGCAGAAAAAGTCACAAGTAATAACTCTGGCAAAAGTTAATTCATAGCTTACAAAAGCCTCTAATTACTTATTAATAAGTTAGTAAGTCACCAGACCCTCATGCTGCAGGGACATCATGGTGATAAGTGAAGAACTATGTAATCTTTCACTAGTCCTACTCTAGCAGGCTAAGAGGATGGTGAGTTTATTTTAAAAAAACCAAAAACTACATTAGAAATACAGTATCTTCTGTTGAAAGTATCTGATATTTGCATAGATAAAGCAAAGATTTTTCAACAGCACAGAATGCACCTAAGTGAATAAATTCAATTTCTACTAGAAGAAATGTAACTCTGGATGCACCTACCTTATGGAACAGCATTCTCCAGGAAGTCTGTATGACTTGACCCTGCTGTGTTTTTGATTTTTTTTTTAAAAAGCTGATTCTTCCAACATGTCTTGGGCAGGATGGGTTATAGCAGTGATGGCGAACCTATGGCACGCGTGCCACAGGTGGCACATGGAGCCATTTCTGAGGGCACACAAGGCATTGCCCTGTCAGTTCCAGCGTGTTTGCGTGTGCTGGCCAGCTGATATTCGGCCTTGATTTTCGGCCAGTTTTTACCTTCCGGAGGCTTCAGGACACTTCCCTGAAACCTCCGGCGGGTGAAAAATGGCCCAACAAGCAAACCGGAAGGCCATTCCCAAACTTCTAGTTTGCCTGTAGGGCTGTTTTTCACCTCCAGGAGGCTTCCCTGAAACCTCCGGAGATGAAAAACAGCCCAACAGGAAAAACAGAAGTCCCATTGGGCCGTTTTTCACCCTCTGGAGGCTTCAGGGAAACCTCCTGAACACTCTGGAGGGTGAAAAACGGCCCAATAGGGGTGCATGTGCATGCATGTGCAGTGCAGTGTGCGTGGGGGGGGGTTGTGTGCTGGCATGCGCATGCACACTAGCGCACACTGCCATTTTTGGCATGCAAGAAGAAAAAGGTTAGCCCTCACTGAGTTATAGGATGTTCTCTCAAAGGTCAAAGCAGCAGTAAAAAATAGGTACCTTCAAATAATGCCATCCATCGGGACCCCAGAAGCACACCTTGTCTGTCCCCACAAGAGCTGTGAAGACCTGGCCCCTTCACCCTTTAGCAAGGAATAGTGAGACCCCCTTGCTTATTGTGCTTTCCAACTTTTACCTTTATTTTTTTAATTTTTATGAATTTAATATAATTTCTTTGGATGATTGTTATGCGCCACCAAGTCATTGGGAGTCAAGCAGCATAAATGTTTAATAAATTGTTATTTTTATTATTATATCCATGGTATTAGACTGGGGTTTTATCTTATCTGTAATTGGATTTGGGAGGTTGTTCTTCCTCAGTGCTCTGTTGCTTATTAATGTATATTATTGTTCATGTTATTATTATATATTATTTGGCTCTGGAACTTTGTTGTTCCTTTTTAAATTGCAATAAATCATTAACTTAGATTTACTGTGTGGTACAATTTGGAAGGGGAAAGGGACTTGAAGTGTTAGAACAACAGGCCTAATGGCTTCATTTGGACATGAAAAGAAACTATATTTTGATGTCATTTGTAT
This sequence comes from Pseudoxenodon macrops, assembly GCA_032467955.1. Taxonomy (NCBI): domain Eukaryota; kingdom Metazoa; phylum Chordata; class Lepidosauria; order Squamata; family Pseudoxenodontidae; genus Pseudoxenodon; species Pseudoxenodon macrops. The sequence goes on along the minus strand of JANHFT010000541.1, from coordinate 2,817 downwards.
TGTCCAGAGTGAAGCTTGGACTCATATTCTTCTTCTTTACTCCATTCTACTCCTCTGGCATGAGTGAATAAAGTTAAGAAATGTTTGTATCCATTTTTTTAACCTAAAGAGTGCCCAGTTGATGCTCTACCAATCTGATTTGCATTGGATCACCTCCAGGTATGAGATGTATTTCACCAAGGCACCTGATTGACAAATTTAGAGATACTCATATGGACTGTCAGTTCAATGGCAATGGCTAAATATCTTAACAATAATTTGCATGAAGGCAACTAAAAAGATAAATAGTGGATACCATTCTCAGATAATGTGCTCACGATAAAATCCTTCTACCTCATCAGAGAAGCATAGTATATATCACTTAAATGCACTATTGCAGGCAAACTCTGTCCACAGCCTAGAGTTCAATCCTGACAGGGCTCAAAGTTGACTCAGCCTTCCATCTTTCCGAGGTAGATAAAACGAGGACCCAGATTGTTGGGGACAAAATGTTGCTTCTGTAAACCACTTAGAGAGGACTGTAAAGCATTATGAAGGGGTATGTAAGTCTAAGTGCTATTGCTATAATAATTACTAACTTCCTAGGCATTCTCCTTCCTGAAAAAGTCTCTTGTTCTTTCTCAAAAGAAAATAATTCCTTTAGTCAAAGTAAGGAGAAGTTGATGCCAATTGAAAATATATTACCTTCCTTTTTCTAGTATCTACTCCCCATCTTTTTAGCATCCTCCTATTGTCCTTCTCAGCATCTTTCCACCAGTCTACCTCCCATCTTCACAATGTCTTCCAGCTGCTGCCAATCCTTCTGCCTCCTAATCTTATGGGGTATGTTTGCAGCAATTGTAAAAATGGCATGTTTTATTCAATAAAGTATAAAATGACAGAAGGCAAGATCAGAGTTAGAGGGGGAAAAACCTAGTTCCCACAAGCCAGATCCTACTAGCTAGGTAACACTTCTGGAGAATGTTACTGGGTGGTGGATATTGTAACACTTCTGGGCAGTATTAATAAAATAACATTTATAGGCAGCCTTCATATTGATCCCTGGATCATCTGAAATACGCTTTTGGCTGACAGCTTTACTACATCAATGTTATAATTATTTTTCTCAATATGCTTACGTTAAATATAGTTCACTCTTTTTTGGTAGTTTTCCCATACAGATTATTTCTATTTCTGCAGAATTAAGGACTCTCACTTCCATATATATAAATAGTTTTGTCCTGTAGCAGGGTGCTGTGATTTGGACTGCACAAATTTTGTGAATGCATCTTGGAGAGCAGCCAATGTGGTAAAGTGAGACTAAAATTGGATAAACCCAGGTTTAAATCTGGTTCAAGGCAGCCTCAGTGAGCTTACTGGGGTGAATATAGGCTCAGCTTCAGAGTTTTACTATTGTGCAGGAAAGAAGAGCTATGAAGGCTACTGGAGGGGAAATGCAACATAAATCTAATCAGTGAATTAGCCTTCTTCATCTTTGCATCCTCCTGATATTTGGATTTATTTGGAATTTTCAACAATAGTTGAAAATATTTGGAATTTTCAACAATAGTTGAAAATATTTGGAATTTTCAACAATAGTCTGCCCCCACAGACTAAGAATCTGGGAATTCTTAGAATTCAAGTCCATACTTCTGGAGGATCCAGAAGAGCCCTGGTGGTGCAGTTGTTACAATGCAGTATTGCAGGCTAACTCTGCCCACAGCCTGGAGTTTGATCCTAAGTGGCTCAAGGTTGACTCAGCCTTCCATCTTTCCAAGGTCAGTAAAATGAAGTGACCCAGATTGTTGGGGGAAATAGGCTGACATTGTAAACCGTTCAGAGTGCTATAAAGCACTACGGAGCCCTGCAGTGTATAAGACTTAAGTGCTATTGCTATCTCCAGCAAAACCTTATAACTTCAAATTCTTCAGGAATTCTTCCAAGTGTTCTGATGCTCAGAGTGGCTGACATGTTTAGATTATCAGTTAGGAACAGCATTGAATTTTTGTACTGTTGAAGTGTTCTTATCCCTCTCTGTTATTAGAGAAATAACTCTAGAATGAACTGGATCTAAATACCTAATTTAGTAAAGTGTTCCTGTCAAACAAAGGGGGAAGAATGATGCCAACTGGGCGAATGTGCTAATTCAGTGCTGACCCAGGTGAATATAAAGCCTGCATGACCATTTCCCGCCCCACATTACTCAATGCTGTGCAGTGAGAATTTTCACTGAGCCGCATGATGAACTAAATGATTGTAATAACTTCCAGCAGTTAATGATAGTGTACCCCGTTTGTAATAATATTATAACTCAGTCACATAGTCCAAATATTATGCATAACAGAATAAGTCGCGTGGGAAATACGTATGACCCCCGCACTGATTGTAGCCTCCTACGTTTTGAAAGAGATATTTTAGTAACCTTCTCAAGAGCTACAGTGTAGCCTCTGTTAATATTTAAAATAATTTTCAACTGTTCAAGCTATCTTTTATGATCACAAGATTATCTCTGGTTTGAAATAAGAAATTCAGATAGCTTAAATTCTGGTTTTTTTTTAGAAATGTTATAATACATTTTATTTGGTTATATAAATTCTCTTAATAGTTATTCATAGCTGTATGTTATTTTTAATAGGAGGATAGGAAATATTTAAAGAAATCTATTAATGGGCTTGAATATTAGCATCTTTGTTTTTACTTCTAGGTTAGGATGGCTATTTCCTAAAAAAAGTTTGACTCAGAATGATACTTTTTAAATCCAATAACAAATCATGTGTGCTACATTTATGTGATGGTTAACATGCTGTCTCTCTTTTTCTCATCACCTTGATGTCCATC
>JANHFT010000540.1:0-15156 GCA_032467955.1 Pseudoxenodon macrops | reverse complement strand
CCTCCAGAAGTTGTGAATGCTCCAACACTGGAAGTTTTTAAGAAGAGATTGGACAACCATTTGTCTGAAATGGTACAGGGCTCCCTGCCTGAGTAAGGGGTTGGACTAGAAGACCTCCAAGGTCCCTTCCAACTCTGTCATTCTGTCGTTTTTAAAACAAATTCTGCTGTGCACTTAACTTCTGAGAGCTTTTTCTCATCTAAGAATTTACTCAGCACTTCAGGGAATGTTTTGCAATACAAAATTGCCTTGACCAGTCAACTGACTAATATTCAGACTTGATTCACTGCTCTCACTCTTCCCCACCCATTCAACCCAGCAGTATTTTTTTCTCTTTTGCCTCTCTCCCCCCCAAGAAGTTAGAACTTATTGCTTTAGAAGAACCGGGACGCCAACCCTCTGCCCAGCAGTGTTGAGCATTAGTGACGTTATTATCTTTGCAGAGAAGAAAAGTTTGAGATCCTGACAGCTTAGTAGTGCTGCAGTTGTCTGGGCTTAGCAATTAAGCAACTGCATCTGATTTTGATGATGTTCAGCAACATTCCACCCCCTCCCCCTCTACACCAGATCATTCCGTTCCCATAATTCTTGATTGTATAAGTAATTCATTTGTGCAATTTGAGTTGTATTACAAAATCATGACATCTTGTGACCAGGCTTGCTTGCACTCATCAGAAATTTTGTCCATCTTTAGGATTAGTAATGTGCGTATGAGGAGACTGTTGGATGAGTTGCAATTTGTTTACACAGTCCGTGCTCCTTTTAAGAATCATTTCTCTCGGATTTGACTGATGATAAGCCTTCGGTTGTTTTAAGAGTTACAGACTTCTATTCGTGGCAGCGGTTTATTTCTTAAGTATGAACAGGTTGTATGGTATTCTTAACACCCCCTATGCATAGCCGAGATCCACTGCTTTGTATGTGATTGTTAATAATATTACAACCAATTATAAAATGCAACTTGGGTTATAAATCAACCCCCTTTAAGTAATATTCTTTCTACATGCCTATTACATTCTACATGCCTACCAGTGCTGAGTAGGTTTGATAGGAGTTGGAGTCTCAATGTGTCTACACGATGCTGTAACGTACAAGTACAGATTAGGAAAAACCTGGCTAAAAAGCAGTTACTGTGAGGGTTACCTTGGAGTTCTAGTGGGCAATCACTTAAATATAAGCCAGCATTGTGCGGTGGCAGCCCAAAAAGCCAATGCAATCCTTGGTTGGATAAACAGGATGGATAGAGTCGAGATCATGGGAAGTATTAGTATTAGTACCGCTTTATAAAACCTTAGTAAGACCACATCTGGAATGCTGCATCCAGTTTTACTCACCTCATTATAAAAAAGATGTTGAGACTTTGGAAAAAGTGCGGAGAATAACAACTAAGATGATTAAAGGACTGGAGACTAAAACATATGAACAATGGTTGCAGGAATTGGGCATGCCTATGTCTAGTTTCATGAAAAGAAGGACTAGGGGTGACATGAAGCAAACTTGCAGTATTTGAGAAGTTGCCACAAAGAAGAAGGGGTCAGCCTATTCTCTAAAACACCTGAAGGCAGGACAAGAAACAACGAATGGAAACTAATCTAGGAGAAAACCAACCTAGAATGAAAGAGAAATTTCCTGACAGTTAGAAGAATTAATCAGCAGAATAAGTTGTTTCCAGAAGTTGTAGGTGCTCTGTCACTGGATGATTTTTAGAAGAGACTGGATTTTTAGAAGAGACTGGACAGCCACTTGTCTGACATGGTAGAGGGTCTCCTGCTTAAGCCAGGGGCTGAACTAGAAGACCTCTAAGGTCCCTTCCAACTCTATTATTCTGTATACTTTGCTATGTTGGAGAAGTAGATGTAAACTACTTTAATTAGGACAGGATTACACTTCTACCAATGTCAGAGAAGAAATACATACCCTGTTTCCCTGAAAATAAGCCGTCCCCCGAAAATAAGCCCTCCCCGAAACACAGCAACAGCCATGAGGTGACGACACTCGCCGCCTCCTGCACCTCAAAAATAATAAGACCTCCCCGAAAATAAGGCCAAGCACTTATTTCGGGGGGGTCAAAAGAAAATAAGACAGTTAGTGGTTCTTTCTCTTGGAAGCGAGATAAAATCCAAAGAAGGGCCTCAAATATGGAGACTTTTGAAAATGCCAGCAAATAAATGTTAAAAATATTTTAGAGAAAGGTTTTGCTAGAGAAGGGAGAATTCCCGTTAGAGAATGAGGCCACCTTATGATTTATCGAAAAATTTCAAAATTTCAATGCTGATGTCCAAGCGAATAAATTATGCAATAATGCTAATATGTTGGTGTGATCCATCTAACATCTTACCACAAAGATTGAACTCCAAAACATCTAAACTACGAACCACCAAACCTGAGTCTATTGTGCTGTGTGAATTCAGCCAGTGACTTTCCCTTTTGCCTTGTCCTTGGAGAGGGGAATGCTGCTCGTGTAACCCCAGGCTTTCAAAAGAAAATAAAAATAAAGAAACTCCTAATTGAGTATTTTTGTCCACTGGGGATAGAAATGAGGACAGTCAACCTTAGCTGAATCTCCTGGGAATGAGCACCGTCATTTACCTTAAATCTGCATGGTGATGAAAAGCCGCGGGGGAGATAAAAACGTTGACGGTCTTTGACTTTTTACAAGTTGTGTCTGGACTCGTAAACAGAGGTTGTGTCGGAATCCTCTTCCCACAGTCAGAAGAGCAGTAAGTAATAGCAGCTTGATTACTTTATCTCACTCTAGGCTGCAAATAATAATTACAGCAACTTAAGTCTGATGAATAAAAGCCTGATGAATAAATGCAAAGGAAGAAAGCATTTCTTTAACAGGCAGTCATAATCATGTGTAATTGTTTGGCAATCTAATGTGGCTCTGGTAATCTATCTACATAATTACCTCTCGGGGTTTTTTTTTCTTTTCCTTTCTCTAATATCCAACCCCTACACCCGTGGGATATTACTGAAGCAAACTTATTTGAAATGTTTCCTTTGAACAAGCAGAAATCAAGGGATCTCTGGTAGCTTGTTCCCATCGATGTTTCAAGATCCTCAGACCTACATCGGTAATACACCAGCTGCCAAGCGCAATGTATTTCAAAACACGGACAGGCAAACATGAAGAAGTATTGGCTCTTATTTCTTGAGCAATCCACCCGAATTAGTTTGGTGCTTTTGGGACTGAGTCCTATATCTTATTGGCAGAGAGCCCCTATGAATTTGGAGCAGCTCAGACATGTTGTTCTGTTGGCCATTGTGAAAGTAGCAGATGGCTGGGAGAATGTTGTTTGCTTCAATACAGGTAGTGTTTTCGAACTGCTAGGTGAGCAGGAGTTGAGGGAAGGACGGGAGCTCACCCCATCACGTGGTGCTCGGGTCTCAAACCTGGGCTGCTGACTTTCCAACCGACAAGTCCACAGCATCTTAACCACTAAGCCACCATGCTGCCCGACTCAATACAGCATAAAAATAAAAATCTCTTGTTTGAAGAACTTTACAATGTGCAAGTGGACATATAGGAGACAAGAAAAGAAAGTGAGGGTGATGTAGGGGAGGGAATGAAAGCACTAGGAAAGTATATTTATTTTAATGCAAATATTTAGGCTTGCAAAAGAAGGCTATGGAAATTGAAGGCTACACTAAGATTTTCTATGAAATATGTCATACAGGATGGATCTTATGGGGTAGATGAGTCTATATTGTTTTATGCAAACTTGATGCCATTCAGATATGTTGAATTTGGACGTTCAGAAATCTTAGCCAGCAATGGCGTTGAAGCACAACAGTTTCGTGAAGATCAGTTTAATAAACCCAATTTGTTACCTAAACGTATTCTTCATTGAATATTCCTCAAAAGAATCTTTTATTTCTCAATATATTTTATCCAAAAATATGTCCTTTTTTAAAAGCCAAAAAGCTACATTGCAAAATACGAAGGAATGTGAAATCCCAATGATATTTGCATTCCAATCTGAACAGCTGGCCAGGATGTCTGATTTGTTAATGTACTTTTTGTAGGACTGGGAATGTGAAAAAATAATTTCCCACATTAAAAAATAAGGCCGAACTGTGGTGGAATTGCAGCATTTCCAGATCTGATCTTGAACCATCTTCCTGGAGAAATCTGGGTTGATCACAAACATTGCAGAGTTTTCTTATGATCTGCCTACCAGCAAATATGGATACTATCTGAGCCAGCCTTTAGTCTTCTTTTCATCAAGTGGCAGAAAACAAACAAAAGCTGAAAAGGAACTTCATAGTCACACCCAGAACTGCAAGTGTGTCCATATAGCAGTGTTATAAAAATAAACTTACTTATTTGTGTTAAATAAAAGCTCAACAACTGCCTTTGTATAAGGTGCTAAGATGTGGGTATACTGTGGATATATGTGTTTTAGTTTATTGTGCTGGTAGTCTTTGACTTATAACAATTCATTTAGCGCCGGTTCAAAATTGCAATGCCACTGAAAAAAGTATCTTACAACTGATCCTGTAAGGATAATTGGCAAATAATTATGATGGTTGCGGCATCCTGGAGTTATGTGATTACCATTTGTGACCTTTCCATCTGGCTTCCAACGACCAAAGTCAATGGGAGAAGCTGGATTTTCTTAATGACCACAGGATTCACTTAACAATTGCAGTGATTCACTTAACAACGATGGCAAAAAGGTCATAAAATCAGCCATGGTTCACTTAACAACCACCTTGCTTGCCAACGGAACTTCTGGTCCCAATTTTGGTCATAAGTTGAGGACTATTAAAAAAAAAAAGTGCAGAGAAGAGCAACTAAGATGATTAAAGGGTCTGGAGACTAAAACATATGAAGAACGGTTGCAGGATTTGGGTTTGGCTAGTCTAGAGAAAAGAAGGACTAGGGGGGACATAATAGCAGCATTCCAATATTTGAGGAGCTGCCACAAAGAATAAAGGGTCAAATTATTCTGCAAAGCACCTGCAGGCAGGACAAGAAGTAATGGATGGAAACTAATCAAGGAGAGAAGCAACCTAGAACGAAGGAGACATTTCCTAACAGTGAAAACAATTAAAACAGTGGAACGGCTTGCCTTCAGAAGTTCTGGGTACTCCATCACTGGAAGTTTTAAAGACACTGGACAGCCTCTTGTCTGAAATGGTATAGCGTCTCCTGCTTGAGTAGGGGGTTGGACTAGAAGACACACACACCCCCGCCAAGGTCCCTTTCAGCTCTATTCTGATTCGAATTGGCTTATCTGCCCAGCCTATTTTATTAATTCATATTTCAGTGTGTTATGCAATCCCAGGAAGGTAGGTTAATTCAGCAACCTGGTGAAGCATGTTGCACAAATGCAATCAACCATTGTGCTTGAGAAAGAGCTTCCAATTCAGGCAGACTAAAATGTACTGCGGTACCCAATTCCCCACTACCATGCTGCTCAGATGGGAAGAGGTGAATTGCAGCCTTTGAAAGGTTTACCGTCTCCCCTGTACACTTCCGGGATTGTCCAAGTAATTACAATAGGCCGGGTTATAATAAACACTACCATCGATTCAAATTTTTTTGTTCTAAAGCCATGGCAATTTAACTCTCTCTCTCTCTCTCTCTCTCTCAGCCTTCCGTAGAATGGAACCCATTATCCTGCAACATTGCAGATCCAGCTGCTGGATCATTCTCCGGCTGCCTCTCATCCTCTTAACTTGTCAGCTGATCTACTGTCTGTGGATTAGCTTTCTCCAATCTAGTCCCTTCTGATGTGTTGTGGCTTCAGCTCCCAAAATTCCTACTCAGCATAGCTGATCTAAATGGAATTGCGATTAGAGCTTGCAGGCTCTCTTATGTGTTCTTGCTTCCGTTTTGTTTGGTTTTTTTTTTTTGCTTTCTGGAATTCCTCCATCTCTTGTGTCTTGTTTCCATCGCTTCTGTTTATAAAATCTAACCTTGGCATCCAGAATCCTCTTCCTCCTGCTGTTGGCTTCATTTACAGAAGGGCTGGCACTGAATTCACGTGAGAGACGCGATAAGCTTTCATTCACAGACACTTATCTTCACATAATAATAATAATAAAAGTTTACATCGCAATCACACATCTGTAACAGCAGTTTTATGGTAGCCAGTTGATATCCGATAGCCAAAATGATCGTGTGGGTAAACATAGGTCCCTTAATTGCTTCTCATGCCAACTCTGGCTGAGTAATTAATGGATAACTGCTTACTTTCAATAATAAGCAGAGAGAGAGGAAAGCAGAAAAAAATCCCCAAAGAGCAGGGAAAAACATGTTCCTAACAGGAGTTTAACGTTTAGCCCTTGATGGATTGCGAATGACTGGTTGCTTTTTATTTCAATTTATTTGCCATAAAAAGTAGCAGCGGCGTGAGTCATAAACCAAGGTCCTGAGCTTTGGGTTTGCTAATTAAAATTTAAAATAAAATAAAAAGGGGTGGGGGGTTTGTCTCTAATGAATTTGGCTTAACCTTCTGAGTTTATTAGTTGCACAGAAACATCATCAAATGTTGTTGGGGAGCAACCATGGAAACTCTTGTTTTTCCTGCCATTGCTAAATTTACCACGGGTTGAATATTAACACAGTGCCTGGCAATACTTTCAAAGCAAAAAATAGCTTTGGTGTGACTCACGGTGACTCATTTTGCTGCTAGGCCTGGGACGATGCCTGGAGTTGACACTGAACGAGTTGGCTGCCTGCATTGCTGCGGATTTCTCTCTCTCTCTTTCTCTCTCTTTCTCTCTCTCTCTCTCTCTTTCTCTCTCTCCCCTTTTCTAGGAACTGTGGACACAGCTCATTCTTGCGAATTATCTTGTGCAATACTTTGAATGCAGCAATGTGTTTGTTTTGCTTTCCAAGTCAGATGAATCAGAGGATGGTGAAAGACGTACCCATAAGAAACTTTTCTACTTTTTTTTTTTTTTTAAAATAAATATTTCCACAGTTCTAGAAAATGCAGCTTCTCTGAATTTAGCTTTTGGCTTCAGCTGTCAAGAAACAGCATTCCAGTATTAAACCTTATGACCCTTTCTCCGTATTATGTAACCTGTTGCTTTTAGAAAGGTCCGCGCATCGCTTGGAAGGTGTTTTTCCAGAAAAGCTTTGTTTTCTTGTTGACCTTTGACCCTTCCTATCACTTGGGAGGGGGGGGAGAGTTGAATTGTCATTTCCACGTTGTTGTTGGTTTTTTGTTTTTTTTAATTAGACAAATGTAATAGAGCAGAAGTTAAAGCAGGCCAAAAAAGGGAAAAAGCAATAAAGAGGTTGTTTGGAATTCATAGAGAAAGAGGAAGAAGCTCATCCAACATATGAAGGATATCCTTTTTCACTGTCCATATTGCTGATTGTGTGTGTCTGAAGTTCAATAGTCTGTATGTGTCAGGCATGAAAAACCAGGTCCACACGTGAGGGTCCAATTAAACTGATTTATTGCTAGTTTGCTTGTGGCTATGGAGTCAGGGGTGGGTTGTGGATCTTTTTGCTGCTCAGGGTCGTGCCTCTCATGTGCAGCAATCAAAAATAGCTTCTGTGCATGTGTAGAAGCAAAATCCAAGATGGCGGCGCCCACAGAGACATCGAGCGAACCAGCTCCGTGACATCATCGCCAAGTTTCTAACGGTTCTAAAGAACGCGTTAGAACCGGTAGGAACCCACCTCTGCTATGGAGGGATTCTAAACTGATCCCCCTTTTAACTCCACCACCAGGTTCTTCCACTCCTTCTCCTACAGTAAGACTGGATTGGATACCTGCAGTCCTTTTCTGCAGCTCTGAAACACTTAACCACAGAAATTTTGCAAAATTTCCGAAGCTTGCAAGCTGACATTTTTGTATAAGTGATCAGCTCTGAAACCCAATGTTTCTTTTGACTTTGAAGGTATAGAAGGTGGTTGAGAAGCAAGCAACGTACATAGTAATAGTCTATAGCTAATGATGGAAGATCCACTATTGATCGGCTGCTAGACAATTTCATGACCAAATTTGGAGCATCTGAAATAAGCAACCTGAGTTTAAGATTAATTGAATAGGATGCTTTGAAGAGCCTATAGGAAATCCTTCTCTTATGACCATAGTGGAGCCTGCCCATTATAGTTGCATAATGTATGATGGTCATAAAGCAAGCTATCATGTGACCAGGACTGATTTCATGACCTTTTGTAGTGGCTATTAAGCCTTTGTTCACGAATGGGGTATTTTATTTTTGCAGAAAACCAGAAGTAACCACCGGATTTTCAGCAAAAGTGCAATCATGGTCATGTGACCATGGGACATTGCAAAAGGCCATAAATGTGGGGTTATCAAAAGGCTCAAAATGTGGTCTTGTGACTGCAGGGTATGACCATTAGACGGTCAGAACCAGGTTGTATCTTTTGAGTGGTCAATCATAACTTTGAATAGTCTGGAAGTTGGGTCATGGCGAACTGGATTTCTTTTTACTTTGAAAAGTTTTGCTGCTTATCCAAGCTTCTAAAGCTTGAGCAAGTTGGTTAGGGGGAAACCCCCCCCCCCCATATGGTGGTTTCATTGCTCACCTAATGTGGATAGGTTTGTTAGGCGAGTAGGCAGAGAGTTGCTAACGGTTGTTGCTTCTAAATCCTTCTCTTGGGTGGCTCGTTAAGTGACCTCCCTGGTGAACCTGTGAACCTTGATCTTCCTGGGGAACTGACACAAGGACAGCATTAAAAAACGGGGGGTACAGGTTGTGTCTGAATCCCCCACCTAATTGAGGGAAGGATTGTACTCCAAAACATGAGTAATTTAGTGTAATGCAGTGAGGAATGTTCAGAGCTCTACATACATTGGAGAAATCAAGCAGCTTTTACACAAGAGGATGGCCCAACATAGGAGAAGCGATACTACAGGACCAGAATCAGCAGTGTCCTCCCACCTAAAAGAAAAAGGACACACTTTTGAGGACTACAGCATTCACATTTTTGGACAGGGATGGATTTAGGAGCAACAACCTTAACCAGACTCTGCCTACTCATAGATGGCTTGAGAGAGGAGTGAAGGAATCCATTTATGCTGAAGTGGAGAATCCTTCATTTAATAGAGGGGCAGGCCTCAGGCACAACCTGTCCCCCATTTTTTAGGTTGCTCTTGCATTGAACAAGGGGCTCCCATCTCAATCTTAAGTCCTGAGAGAAGAGCCACGTCTTGAAGGTTGGACTAGAAGAGGACGTCTGTAACTCAGTGTTGAACTATGAAGACCTTGGTGCTCTTTGAGCTTGGTTTTTTGCTTGCAGACATTACATTACCCAACTAGGTAGCATCATCCGTATGAGTGTTTGTGGGGTTACTGCCTGTTTATATACATTAGCTTGCTCTTCTAGTTTTGATAAGAGGTGTGGTTTCCTTTTTGGGGTTTTGTGATTAAGAGTATTGTTTTCTGCCCAGTGTTGATCCCTGTTTATCTGAGTTTTGGCTGCTAGAAGTCTTGCCTTCTAATCTTTTTGTTTCCTTCCTAGGTTGTACATTGTCTCTTTTAAAACCTTTTTCTTGTCTAAATAGCAACTAATATTAATTAGTGTTGGAGCCTAGTATGGGAGGAATGGAAAGTAATTGTCACCAGAGGAGCCTTGGCTCTAGATTGCTATTAAATGCCATTTTGTAAGACATGAGACATGAGTAGGAACTCCTTGAAAACCATTAGGGTCTGGGAAGCAATTGCAATGAAAATATTTTTAAAAAAATCTGAAGTGTTTATATTTTCATATTGACCCTGACAGAGTAACACAATAAGAGGATGACAGTTCAGACATATATTTTTTTTTAAACCCAAGTGTAATATGGAAAATAACTGGAATAAAATGCATTGAATGCTATAATCAGTATCATCAAAAAAAAAAAGCTTGTTGTTTTGAACATTGTTGAATGCATTTTTTCCAATAGGAGCACATTTCTTCCTACTGAGAAGCATAACTTCCATTTTCCCTTAAAAAAAATTTTTTTAAGTGGGGTGGGAGAAACAAACCTCCAGCTTCTTTTATTAGGAACAATGATTTTATCACAATCACATTAGGTCCTTTACATTCAAGCTGCTTAAAATACCATACATTGATTATTTTCCATCGGCCTATCCAGTACGTCAGGGCAAAATCTGTGTTGTGCCTTTACTAAAGGAGAATGTGATTTCCTTGGACTTTAAAAATAAGACAGCTTTATTCATTGTTGATAGAGTTTGGATTATAATACAGATCATTCCTGAAATGTTTGTTAGCCTTATCGTCTTGCTATTGTTTCATTTCCTTAGATATTTTACCCAAACCAAAACTTCTGAATTTGTCTTCGAGGTTTTACTTCAGCTCAAATCCTGATGGGTTTACATTCATTCTTGGAAACAGTTACAGTAACAGAGTTGGAAGGGATCTTGAAGGTCATCTAGTCCAACCCCCTGCTCACCCAGGAGACCTATACTAGGGAATCGAACCACCGAACTGCCAACCTTTCTGTTTGACAACCTCAGTGTCTTAGCCGCTGAGCCCCCTAGCCTTAACCATAACCCTAACGTTTCATTTGCCCCATCACAATACATCTCCCACTTCGTCCAATTCCTAGGATATTTGATCACGGAGAATCTCCATATTGTATTGTGAAATTTCACCTTGGTAGCAGTGCTAATTAAAGTAGTTTCTGTGACTGGCCAAGGTTAGGTCAAGCGTCATTATTTCTTAAAAATATTTGTTAGGCAGTTATTCCATAATGCATGTCTTTAGCAATCTTTTCTAAATTTATTGTACAACCCTATTAAGTCATCCACTCTTTCAGATTAGATATTCTGAATGCTAGAATGTGTTTATTCATATATGGAAGATATATTGTGGTTTCATAGACACCACCCTGTGTAGGAGGTGAAGTAGCTTCCTGCCGCTGTGGCAAGGGAGACAACCGGAGTGACTTTTGACCAACATTAAGTCACATCAAAAATGGCCAACCCATCCGCTTCACGCTGGCGGACTTTATGCATGAGAGGCTGTGGCCCAGAATGTTTCTTGCTGATGGTATATTTATCTAATTAGTGGGAGTTCTTTCTCAACAGTGCAAGATTAGTGTCCCAACCAAGAGTGAAGACTCTGCCATAATTATCGAAGTAAAAAAGAAAGAAAGAACTAACTCATAATACTCTTCAATAATTCCAGAATTAAAACCAAGACATCTCATGAATAGAATAGCCACAATCAGGAGACAAAAGTGAGATTCAGCAGCCTTGGTTTTTCCAAATGCTATTCCATTTTATGCGTTATAATGACAAATCCAAGATAGGCTTGGGATCTAGACTGGGTTAGAATAAACCCACTGAAAACACTACCCTGTCAGACCTGTTGTTGTTTTTTATTGCCTATGAAGGTCTAGACTACTTATTGATACTGTTGATTGGAGAAGATGTAATTTCAGTCCAACATCAATTAGAAGATAGGTCATCATTCTATTAGAAAATATTGGATGCAATTTACATTTCTTTCTGTAAATGCCTATAAAGTATATGGGCAATACAAGGGCCAAATAATGGTTTCTTAATGGAGAAGAATGCATTGCCAAAACCTGTTTTGTGGTTGCAAAGAAGGCTTTCGTGACACAAGTTGAGCACCAATTAGAAACTCTAGGGCTTGTTAATTCAGGTTGATATTATCTGGTGCCACCTGAGCCAAAGCATTCATCATTTTAGATAGAATGCATGAAAGTCTAATTTGCAATTTCCAGTCTCCCAGTAATTACTTCTTACTAGTTTCTGCTATGACATTTAAATTTCCTGTCACATGAATCAAAAGCTGGAAGGAAAAAAAATAAGCATTTGTCAACAAAGGTTGACTTCAGCAATGTGCATAGAGAAGGCAAGAATTTCAGAATTAGTCAGAACCCAGAGGAGATAGGATAATCGATTAATTAATCAATGACACACAACTGCTTATGGTGAAGAAGAAAGTCATATATGAAGCAAATGGTGATCCCTTGGGTGTGTGAGTGATGGTGATCTGGTCACACTCCGATTGAGGATAGGCTTATTTCTTCCTGACATCCAATATACTTCTTCCTCACCTTGACATTTTACACAAATAATGAAAGCTCCCTGATTTAATGCTGTTCTTTATAGTACCTTGAAGCTACAGAGAAAAAAAAAGAGGGGGCCTAAACTTCACTGATTTCCTGAATCCCATAGAGCATGCTCTAGTTAATCCATTCTGACTTGGAAAATGAAAATCCCGGTCTGAACACGTATGCTCCAGAATCTAGGTAAATGGGATACACCTCCTCGATTAATAACCCCAATTTCTCTGAATTATTCTCATCTCCTTTTGAAACTGGTCACCACAGATATTCTCCTAACTGTCTCTATATAGCACAACAGCAGTTTCCATAATTTAACCATGCAATTTGCAAAGAAGTGCACCTTTTAACTTGCTAGGGTTTTCCCCACCACAGTTTCATTTTAAGCTCCTGGGGTCTTATTTTATGAGAAAGAGAAATAAAAGGCCCGCTCACATCCTATATTCCACATATAAAGGTAAAATGAGTCCCTGCGGTTTATAATCCACTAGTCATTGTTGATTTTAGGGGGCAGTGCTCACCTCCGTTTCAAGGTCATTGAACCAGCGCTGTCCGAAGACATAATGTCACGGAGCACTGTTATCTTCGCACCGAAGTAGTACCTGTTTATCTACTCACATTTGCCTGCTTTCAAACTGCTAGGTGCAGTTTCAAACCGCAAACTGCAGGAGCTGAGGTGAAGTTGGGAGCTCATCCCATTGTGTGGTACTCAGGTCTCATACCTGGACTGTCGGCTTTCCAGCTGACAAGCTCAGCATCTTAACCGCTGAGCCACCACACCGCCCATTCTACATATAATCATATAATAAATCTGCATCATGTATGCCACTCTCCTTTATTACTTTTCCCCCTCCAAGTGCAGTTGTGTTTTTTTCCACGCCAGAGTTGCTCCATTCCACTCAACATGCAAGTGGTATCTTTTATAGGTGTATAATAACCATTTTGGGATGTAGCAATCAGAACTGTACCCTAATTACAAATACAGACACATCATCAATGCATATAGAACATTGCATACAGGTAGGTTTTTTTCTCCCCTCAGCAGGCTGCATACTGTATAGGGTGAATCAGATCATCCACAATAACCTTTCCTGGTTATTAATTCTAGGTCAGATCCTATCACTCTCCATGTCAATATTTTTTTTGCCTGCAAATGGATCACTTTATACTTATTACTTAATCACTGAATCACATTTAGCAATTTGCAAGCTAGGCAGAAATCTGGGGTTTAATATCTCTTCATCTTAAGAATCTTCCATTTCTCTACTTGGTTTTAGGCCTGAAGACTGTTCCTTGTGTGTTGCAGAAAAAAAGAAAAAAAACTCCCTTCTCCTTGAAATGCCAGTTTTTTTTGTTTCCACCATCCTTTCTTTGAAGGGAATAAAAACTCCAACCTTTACCCATTCTAACCCTGAGTAGCAAGATTATTGGATATAGGAATAAAGATGAGAGAATGAGCAGTAGAATTCAGAAGAATCAATAAAATAAACTGATAGCCATAAAAACAAGATGAAGTGATATTTCCAATAGAAGAGAATATGTGTAGCTCAGGGTTGAACTGTGAGAACCTTAATGCTCTCCGAGCGTGGCTGTTTTTTTTTGGTTATTTTTTGCAGACGTTTTCATTATTCAACTAGATAACAACATCAGTGCGAGAACTCCACTTCCTTCTAGCAATGATGATGTTACCTAGTTGGGTAATGAAACTTCTGCAAGAAGATAACCAAGATCGGTGAAGCATCAAAGACTACAAAGTGATATTAGTTATCTGCTTGTTATAGTTACAGAAAATATATGTGCGATTAAGGCAACAGATTGGCTTGCAGGAAAGTAGCTAATTCCTGTTTAAAGTTAGGGTACATTCTTCAATAGCATCATCTTACTCAGTTGAATAAAAACATATTATAATTTTTAACTGAGACTATGCTCCATGGGGGAAAAACTCTTGTTGCAATAGCAATAGCACTTAGACTTCTATACCGTTTCACAGTGCTTTTACAGCCCTCTCTAAGCGGTTTACAGAGTCAGCCTATTGCCCCCAACAATCTGGGTCCTCATTTTACTCACCTCCGAAGGATGGAAGGCTGAGTCAACCTTGAGCCTGGTGAGATTTGAACTGCCGAACTGCAGCTATCAGTCAGCTGAAATAGCCTGCAGTGCTGCACTCTAACCACTGCGTCGCCTCGGCTCACACTGTCATTTACTCTGAATGTCAATGAAAATTGGCAACTGCACACAGATTGCTATTTTATCCCATGATTCCTGATTCTGTTTTGGTTTTTGCTGAAATAATATACAGGTATATTATACTGGCTGGTCTATTGGGCACAGTTGGGCTTCGGGACATGGGGGACTGGAGGGTAAAACATATGAAGAACGGTTGCAGGAATTGTGCGTGTCTAGTCGGACTAGCACTGTTCCAATATCTAAGGAGCTGCCACAAAGAAGAAGGGGAGTGGTCAACCTATTTTCCAAAGCACCAGAAGGCGAGACAAGAAACAATGGATGGAAACTAATCAAAGAGAGAACCAACCTAAAACTAAGAACAAATTTCCTGACACATCAAATAATCAGTGGAATGGATTGCCTTCCAAAGTTATGGGTCCTCCTTTACAGGAGCTTCGGGACATCCTGCAGGCTGAAACATATGAAGAACGGTTGCAGGAATTGGGTTCTTTAACTTGGGCTCCATGAACCTGGATGGGGGAAAAATATAGAACTTTGTATCTTTTACTTTATTTCATTTTTAAAAATTCAATAATGAATCTAAGCAACAAAATATTGTATGCCCCTAGATTTCAATGTTAATCATTTAAAAAAAAACATTGTATTAGGTTATAGGATAAGATACAAAATACAAAAGTAAATTTCAATGTTAATCATTAACTCAGAATATATATTAGTATATTGCATTTTTAAAGTTTGTAATATTTTGCTAGTTGAGGATAATTAGTTTCCACTATAATTTAAGCTGTATTTGTGAAGTTGCCTTTTTGCATTTACGTTTTTCTGAGGAGACCCTTCGTTTCATCTGACTCTCCAAGAGTGGAGTGGAGTGGAGTGGAGTGGAGTGGAGTGGAGTGGAGTGGAGTGGAGTGGAGTGGAGTGGAGTGGAGTG
>JANHFT010000537.1:547427-564118 GCA_032467955.1 Pseudoxenodon macrops | reverse complement strand
CAGATTTGGAGAGAACCGGTTCTATGACGTCACCAGCTGCTTGCAACCTACTCTATAGAACCGGTGCGAACCGGTAGAATTTCACCCCTGCTTTAAACTTACCTAAACAGTTACTTGGCTTTCACGAATTATACTATTGCCAATACAAGAGTATTTTTCACATGGGAAATCCCTAGGAAATCACAGAATTTAACAGGATGATGAACCCGTAGTAACACTTGCTCTTCAGATTTCATTCATATTATTGTATCTCAGAAATTTAGGATCAAGTTACAACATATATACCATTAAAACCACCCAAAGTCACTTGGTAGGGAAGATGGGCATAAAAATTTAATAAACATAACCAAAAAAAAGCAAAATAAAATAATAAATAAAATAAATCTCTCTGTCATAGTACATTGCATAGCTAAGAAAAAAACTCATTCTTTCACAATTGGTGAACGATTCTTACAATCTTTTATAAATATTTTGTATAAAATCAAATTTATATGCAGATATTGTTAAAATTAGACCATTCTAGTCATATCACACTTTTGTTAGCTATGTTGGATGTGGAGCTTTGCATTGACATGATGCAGCTCTTGTTTTCATGATAGGTTTGGATCTTTTTGTATGAACGTCTGAAAATAGCTATGGAACTGCCTGATATGCCCAGATATACAGTATACATATAATCCATCTTCTATTGAAATTAAAAGTCATTCAGCATACATACAGACAAGTAGACCCTTTGCTTTGGGCCTATCCTTTTCAGTGTATTTCAATAAGCACATCAGTTTGCTGCCTGATACAATTGTATGTATAATATTGGGCAATCCTCTGTGATAACATCATCTAGATTCCCTCTCTGTGGGAGATGGGCAAGTTTCTGAGAGTATCATCATTACTCTCACCAATAAGAGTTAAGGACTCACCAAAGCACCATGTTTTCACATTGTTGTTGGATGGTGGAGACATTGTCCTGACAGATTTGTATATTAAACCAGATTACACTTTTCCCCATTAATATATGCTCCCAAGGTTTTTAAGTGCCATAACTATTCTTATATTTGTATATTTATCAATGAAAAAACACCAAACCTTTATATTTATTCTATACCTCAATCATATGCCTTAATCATGGAGGTTTTTCTAAATGTGTTGTATTTTTCAGCAATGATTAAAAAATGTTAGAAAAAAATTATAGCATCATGTAACAAATGCTTTTAACCCAGGGTAACTTTGATCTGCTTTTTGACATCTCAAGTAGCACATAAATTGATGACTGACATGAAAGTCTTGACAACATAACTTGCTAAACATCAGGACTATCTTTTACTTCAAAGCAAATGATGAGTTTCTGTGAGCACCTTGTTGCTTTTGACCAAGAGATTAATTAGAGCCATCAACTCCTGGAGAAAAATTAGGAATGAAATAGAAAATGTATGGAGAATTGTTTCCAACAAGAAGACAGAATATAAGAGATATTTTTAAATACTTTGATTATGATGCTTTTCCTAATTAGAGGATTTGGCACTCTTTCCTGTCAAGGAGCCATGCTGATTTCTGTTACTGAGTCTTTTTAGTTGATGGTACATTTTAAGTACACTCTCAAATTCAGGATCTGACTCTTTATTCCCTGAATTGGTAGCTAACTGCATGGGGTCTGAGGCATTATGTTCAGGTGTCTTAACAGTTTATTGACTTCCCACCTGTGAGTCTATCAGGTGGACCTCTTCAGTTTCAGAATCAGAAAGTCCATGACAAGAATGGCATTGAGAACTGTAGTTTGTATTTGTCTTTTTGGATTTGTCTTTTAAAGAAATTTAACAGGATGATGAACCCATAGTTTTGCTTGCTAATAGAAATGGCTATTATTCTCAAATAGGAAAATTGTAACATTTGCTCTTCAAATTTCATTCATATTATTTTATCTCAGAAATTTAGGATCAAATTGTTTGTTGTTAGTTCCGAAGTTGCGACCCCATGGACAATGTTCCTTCAGACCTTCCTGTCCTCTACCATCCTTTGGAGTCCATTTAAATTCACGCCTACTTCTTCAGTGACTACATCCATCCACCTCATTCTCTGTCCTCCCCTTCTTCTTTTGCCCTCAATCTTTCTCAGCATTAGGCCCTTCTCACTAGGTGGCCAAAGTATTTGAGTTTCATCTTCAGGATCTGGCCTTCTAAGGAGCAGTCAGGGTTGATCTCCTCTAGGACTGACCGGTTTGATCGCCTTGCAGTCCAAGGGATTCGCAGGAGTCTTCTTCAGCACCATAGTTCAAAGGTCTCAATTCTTTGGTGCTCAGCCTTTCTTTCACAGCCATACATTACAACTGGGAAAACCATAGCCTTGACTATATGCATTTTTGTTGGCAGGGTGATATCTCTGCTTTTAATTTGCCATAACTTTCCTCCCCAGGAACAAGCGTCTTTTAATTTCTTAGCTGATCAAGTTACAAGTACTCTTTTATGATTCTAGATTTGATCTCTGTCTTGCCATTGATATACTTGATCCCTTTCCCTCCTGGGTTGTAAAGAGAACCAGGATTTTGACATAGACTGTAGTTAATGCCTTCTTGTAACTTACCCTGTATCAAAATTGTTGGCCTGCTATTCAACCATATGGTAAATTATTCCTTCAGGAAAAAACAATTGCTAGTCAGATTCGTATTATCAAAGACCCGCTGAAGAATTTTTCAAAATTTGCTCCCATTAAAATACACAATTTAATTTACAGAATGGCCTTAATCCACATAGTTTCAGCAGAGCTTATTCATTAGTAAGTAACCATTGGAGGGCAGTCTGGTGTACAATCTTTTATTTGTAAATGTTCATTCATGTAGTGCTTGCTAGGAAAAATAAAAAGCAGAGTGCTCAATAAATTATTTCAGTGCACACCTATAAAATTAAGATACAATCGACTTTAGAGTTTTTAATCTTGAACAAAGAGTAATGTTGATCCGGCTGGTATAGTTGATCAGATAAGTAAAACTGAATTTTGTGAGTGTCCTAGTTACAGTTTGTAAAGCTATCTGAAAGTGTAACTAACTTTTATTTTGCATGTAGTTCTGGCTTTTGTTGCAGCTCTGTTATAAATTAAA
The DNA here is from genome assembly GCA_032467955.1 of Pseudoxenodon macrops. NCBI lineage: Eukaryota > Metazoa > Chordata > Lepidosauria > Squamata > Pseudoxenodontidae > Pseudoxenodon > Pseudoxenodon macrops. The sequence continues at coordinate 561,030 of JANHFT010000537.1, read as the reverse complement.
TACCCTCCTAAATTTTGACACCTAATGCAGTTTCCAGCTTTGAACTTTTGTGCACAGAGCTGTGATGAAGTCATTTCTTTATTTTTTGCTTAAATAGAAATTAAAGCCCAAGGGAACAGCAGAGTAATTGGATAAGTCCACTGAGGAGAACTGGCCTTCTAAATTGGATCAGGGAACAGAGATGCGGAACGTCAAATGAATTTATTCAGAGAATGCGCTTTACAGTGATTTGTGCGGTACTTTACCTATTCATTTGTGGCGCTTTCAAAGGCAATTTCAGCACTTAAAAAGTTTCTGCTCTGCTCTGATACAATTATTTATAACTCTAAAGATGGTAAGCTTGCTTTGGAGCGCCACATAAATTATGAACTAGGGTACATTTGTTTAGCAGCGATAGGTGACTTTACATCACATGACAGAAACCACACATATCTGTTTTTTCTGGTACAGCATAGCATCAGTGACATAATTATACTAGTCATATCAGGATAAATGATCTTAAAAGAATGTCAGACAATAGGTGATGAAGAATGCTATCTAGAACATTTGTGTCTTATAGAAAGATGATTTATTTTTGTTTTGTTTTACTGCATCAGATGAAAGAGTGGGCAACATCCACAAAAATGAAATGAATTTTGCAGGTATTTTAGATTGATTTAGAGATATGGAGATTTATTACATTCTCTAGTCAAAATTAGGCTTTGGACTTCCAATTGCTTATACCTATTTGATTATTCCAACTTTAGCACATCCATTTGTAGGGAGAAGATAGTCCTAATTTCTTTTATTTATGGCACAGTCTATTTACATTATTTCTTGTAGGTGAATGAAACCGAGCCTATCCCTTTCTGCATAACCCAATCCCTTTTTATTTTTACATTTTGCTTTATTTCTACAATCGTGATTTAAATTCTATTCATGGCTATTAAGGGCTATTTGCATATAAATTTCATTGAGGGCTTACCCATAAATCCTGCTGGCCACTTTCTGATTCTGGAGGTCATAAGTGCAAGACATTTTTCTCAGGCTCTCCCCAGCTTGCTTTGCATCAAGTAGCAGTTTCCATTACTGCCAGGACAAGTGATGCTATGTATTCTGTCTGACATGCTTTGTTTTGTTGTAGGCTGTACTTCTACTCCGGTTGGCTAGTGCATTTGTGACAGATATGCTTCCTATCTTTTTCAGTCATTGACTGCTGCTTTCTATGGGCATTTCTTTATTGGCATATCAGCTATGATTTTGGGGCCTGGTTTTGCTTTGCTCTGTTTTACTTTGCTTGCCTAGCCTTGCCACTCCATTAATCCAATAGATCAGTGTTGAAACAGTAAACCTTTATTCTTCTTGTTAACTAGGAAAATAGCGGGGCTTTTCCTTTCCTTTATTCTTTATTTCAAAATTGGTTTTTATTGTAATGGCCTAAAGGCAGAAGGACAAGGAAGATGGAGAGACTGATAGCTAGGAAATGAAGGCTGCAAATTGAGAAAGGATCCAATGGGTGTATGAGTGTGAGTATATGTTTGTGATATGTAAGTAGAGAAAGAAAGAAAGCAAATATCTATCCATGTTCATCTAGATAATTCTCTCTTCACATGTATTAAACATTGTTTTCTCTGTGTGTGTGTGTGTGTGTGTGTGTATCTTAGTAGATAGACAGACAGACACAGAGACAAAAAGGAATAGAATAGAATAGAATAGAATAGAATAGAATAGAATAGAATAGAATAGAATAACAGAGTTGGAAGGAACCTTGTAGGTCATCTAGTCTAATCTAAGTAGAGGTCCGTTTTCGCACCCTCTATTAGATAATGGATGAGGAATGCCTTCTTACATTGCTTATCATATATTACAAATTAATAACTGATCAATGACCAAAACAAAATGATTGACTAACAGTTAGTACAAATAATACCAAGAACAAGGCAGGACAATACACTATATAATACAGTACAATGCAACTCTTTTCCTGGTTTAGACTTACATTTTCTATGAAGTTTTGTTTTCTGAATTAACAAAACATTGTTCTTCAAAAAGGACAAAGGTTTTGCAAACATGCACATATGATTAGTCCAATTTTTGTTCGTAAGCTCTTGAAATTCAGGAGATTTCATCAGAGCGATTCATTTAAATTTGTTATATACAGTAAAACAAAAGCAGTATACTGTATTATTATCTGGTATATTTTATTGTGACAATTGCTCTGTTATATATAAGTACATAGTTCAAGTTGTAAATTTTTGTTTGTTTGTTTGCAGGATGGGAAATCCTTCCCCAGTCTCTGTACAGAAGTTGACTGCCAGTTGGATCTTACTTCAACATGGATTGCATCTTTCATTGCAACTGAAGCTGCAGGCTAATTGTGTGTGTGTGTGTGTGTGTGTGTGTGTGTGTGTGTATTTTTGAATCAGTTTTGATTCCTAGTGATTATTGGACCAGTCCATGTGGTTTTATTTGCAACATTTTCAGAAACTGTTTGCTCTTCCATTCTTCCTAGGTGTGAGACTTGCCACCATTTAAACCTCTAAATAGAAATGATCATTGGCTCCATTTGCTGAGACAAGGATAGTTTTATTAGAAGTCAAGTGTATTGCAGTAATACATAGCCAGAACAGAGAACTACGTGTCAAAATTCATAAATTCAACTTTTCTCTCCCTTGACTGGCTCCCATTGCTGACTACCCCATGACCAATCAAGGTTCAAGCAAGATGTTTTTTGAACGGCCAGTTCAAGCATAGGTTGGTATGCAGCTGCCTTCTTCTCCCAACTGGCTGACCTTGAGGCAGTATCTCAGGGCGATACAGCAGTTACTTTCATTTCCCGCCAAGCATCCTCCTTCCAATCCACCCTCCTCAGAGTTCATGGCAGACTGACACCACATGCTAGCGAAGCACAAACAAGTATAAGGTGGCAGCTGACACTAGGCCTGAGAAAGAGAGTAACTGGTCCAAAGTCATCCAGATAACTCAATGCCCAAGTCAGTTTTAAAATTTAGGGACTACCACAGATTATGATGGTAATTCTATGATCAATTAATGGTTGCACATTGAGGATGACCTCTACAATGTTTTACAGCAGGCTAAAGCAGCAGGAATATTTCTATAGCAATAGTACTTAGATTTATCTACTGCTCCACAATACTTTACCACACTCTCTGAGATGTTTATAGATTTAACACATTGCCTCCAACAATCTAGGTTTTCATTTTACCGACCTCGGAAGGATGGAAGACTGAGTCAACTTTGAGCCGGTCAGGATCGAACTCCTGGCAGTGAGCAGAGTTAGTCTACAATACTGCATTCTAACCATTGCGCCACTACGGCTGTTACTGGATACAGTGAGGACTCAAAAGTATTCTACTCTACAGCAAGTACATTGGGGGAGGGGACATTTGGAGATAACGCTTCTGAAGAAGTAGCTTGAGTCTAAGCAAACAAAAAAGCCCTCAATCTGAAAAGGATACAAGAAGATTCAAAATCCTGTCTCTTAAAAGTCATGCTTCTATCTGGCATGCCATCTAGCATACTAATCTATCTACCTCTATTATTATTATAGTCAGTCACACACTCAGCCAGATATTTCAACTGGATTTTGCATTTTTAGCCATTTATTGATAGTGCTGAATAGACAGATGTTATTTGACGGTGTTAAAGGTACCCCTGCAGAATATAAGGTGTTCCAAGTAAAGCTGACTTTTGCGATTATTATAGTTGCTCACACAGACAGGCAAATTGGCTTTGGATTTTTGTCCACCTAGCAAGGCCTTCCCAAGGACCTGGAATAAGTTGATATAGTTCAATAAATAGTAGGCAGCTTTTATTCAGTAAAATGTAAAATACAAAAGAAAAAAATGTTGGTTAAAACCAATGTAAACATTAACGAATAACTAAAAGTCATTCATCAACTGTAATTTCCAGACATTTTCATAAGTTATTCCTACATTGAAATAGCCAATGATATATAACTAAAAGTTGTTGACAAAAAATAAATTAACTGGTTTTGAATGTAAACATGTATTTAAAGACTACTATCCCTCTACAAGGCTCGAACCATTACCTATATACATTATATTAATTATTATTATCTGTTTGGTAGTGAAAGCTAATCAAAGCTTTTCTTTAATTTAGGAGATATTGTAAGGTGTTTCTCTCTCTCTCTCTCTCCCTCCCTCCCTCTTTTCTGTTTTTTTTTCTTTTTGCAAAATGAATAAATGTATAATTGCAGCAATATGTAATTACTAATTATTATTTTTAAATATACAGCTATTTTAACAGACTGATGTAGCATCAGAGTTTCATGCTCTTGGCAATTGGAAAGATCTGCTACATGAAATAAAATGCGTAGTGGAACAAAGCAGTTTTCAAACACTGCAAGTCTGTAAACTTAGGCAAAAAGAACTGCTTGAATTTTTGAAAAGATTTTTATTGCTAGTAGTGTAATGCAAAAGAATCTGGAAGCCATACCAAATTATATTATTTGTAGTCATAAAAAAAAAACACACAATAGGTTTTCTATACCGTTTCCTATAACACGTTTGTGGTGTTTCTGCATGGGTTCAGTCTGCAGAATAGTTTTAGAAGAATTTCATATAAACAAAACATTCTTGCAAACTGGGACTTATGGAATTGTAGTCTGGAGGGAATACAAACATTCATTTCCATAGTATATAATGGAAAGGCTGTCAGATTCTTAACTACAGCCGAGCAAACAGTACAGCAATGATATGTAAAAAAATATTAAACTACTCGGTACAGAGGATGAAGGCTAGCTGACTTGACACCGAACACAGAAAGGTAAATGATTGGAACTTTAATTACTTTGATCTGTCATGCCTGGTAGCTGTATGTCAGCAAAGGCAAGAAAATTGACATAGAACAACGACTGTGAGGGTTTCAACAACTTAACTCATTTCTTAGAAGTTGATTAATAAGTTTACTGAACTAAACATATGCTGAGAATTGAGGAAAATGTCTTCTATACACATGCAATGGATATCCATGGTGCATTCCAGACAATCCTTTCTGTAAAGAACATTTCTGCTCAATATATCAAATGTACACATCTAAGAGGCCATTAGTATTTGTAGGAAATAAAGAATAACAGAGCTGAAGGGGACCTTGGAGGTCTTCTAGTCCAATTCTCTGCTTAAGTAGGAAATCCTATACTATTAAACACAAATGGTTGTCCAATCTCCAATCTCTTCTTAAAAACTTCCAGTGACCTATAAATTCTGAAGGCAAGCTGTTCCACTGTTTAATTGTTATATCTATAAGGAAATCTCACCTTATTTCAAGTTGGTTTTCTCCTTGATTATTTTCCATCCACTGCTTCTTGTTCTGCCTTCAGGTGCTTTGGATAGTTGTCAGCATATGAATATATGCTTTAGGTGTTCAGGGAATCCACTTATGCCATAGAACATAAAGGTGAGGAAACACGACTATTCATGTTTCTTACTACTCATCATTAAAAGTATTTCCATATCAATTCTGATCAATTCCAGGGGGGGAAAAATCCAAGAAACAGGAGATTAAAACTGAATAAAATAAGACTTTTTTTTTTTTACTAAAAAAGGAAACCGTATAAGCAATACTGTGAATCATCAGAGAGTATGAAATCTAAATCAAACAATAACCAAATAAATAAGACAACTTTTATTGTTTCAGAATAATGGCAAAGGGAAGATGTCGTTGAGAAGAGCTGCACTAGTGAGATGTGCACCAGATCCAGAGGATTTTGAAAGGATCCTCTACTAGGAGAGTAGCGGATGATAGATCACAACTTGGGGTATTCTAGGGTGGTCTTAAATCAACTGGATCCAGACTTTACCATATGTTGTGAAACTTTAAGATTAGGTGGTGTGCTATTGCCAGCCTCAAGAGCTTTTCCTTTCCATTGGAAACCATTGATTTATGAATCTCAGAAGAGGGCAACTGAGACAGAAAGACAGCAAGAGAATGGGACTCTTCACTCCCTGTATAAGATGATAAGTGTTGAAAATGGGGGAGATTTCTGTTTTCATGAAGGAGAAAATTGCTTGCACATTCAGAAAAGAAAACTAGACAAATGGTTGGTCTATGGGGAATCATAACATAGGTAGTCCTCCACTTACAACCACAACTGAGTCCAAAATTTCCATTGCTAAGCAAGACAGGTGTTAAGTGAGTTTTGCCCCATTTTATGAGCTATCTTGTCACAGTTGTTAAGTGAATCACTGCAGTTGTTAGTTTAGTAACACAGTTGTTAAGTGAATCTGGCTTTCCCATTAATTTTGCTTGTCAGAAGGTCGCAAAAGGTGATCATATGACCCTGGGACATTGCAATCGTCATAAATAAATGCTAGTTGCCAAGCGGCTGAATTTTGTTCATGTGACCATAGGGATGCTGCCATAATCATAAGTGTGAAAAATGATCATAAGTCACTTTTTTCAGTGCTTTTATAACTTCAAATGGTCATTAAACGAATGGTTGTAAGTCAAGGACTTATATTTTTGTCTCCAAGTACCAAAATGTTGTTTCCTAAATGCTAGGGACTGAAATTTCACAACAGGACTGCAAAATAATATAATCCAATACATATATATATAAAGGTGTTATTAGCACAACGTTTCGGCAAAATCACCTGAGGATGGCAAATGAGATTATATTTGTATTATATTATATTTGGTTTGTGCCAAAATATTGTGTTTATTTGGCAAGATATTTTGCTGGAAGAAATGCCTGGAATTCTAGGAGCAGAATTATGTCCATAGAGATTTCTGGAACATCTTGTGGGACCCTGGAATGGAGGGTAGACACTGCTGGTACAACTTAGAATGAATGCTCTTTTTAAAGAGACAAATGTTTTGGGAACTATTGCAAGTACGTATTATGAAAATTACAAAACATAAATTATATATCACCTCTTTAACAATGCTTCCATGTTATATTATTGCATAGACTAAAAATAATTCTGCAAGAAGGAAATTCATGAATTATTTACAGTTGCCCTATGCAAAAATATAATTGTGGAAATGAAAATCTGTTAAGACATTTACATAAGAGGTTTTCCTTGCTAATAAAAATATACAAATTAACATAGCAAATTAGGACTCTGGAAAAAAATTATTATTGTTTTTAATGGTTACTGATGGCTAGTATTATGTATTTAAAAAGTGGAATTGAGGACTAGCTAAACAGATACAAATTAGGATGCACAGTAATTGACTCTAAATTAATGAGTCAGGAGTGATTAAGCTAACTAAGACAAAACTAGGAAGCAAGGTAGAAGGCTGAAATAATTGAAATCATAGGTATTTGGTTATAGGGAAATACAGGTTAAAGGTAAAGGTTACCCTCACAAATATGTGCTAGTTGTTCCTGACTCTAGGGGGCAGTGCTCATCTTTGTTTCAAAGCCGAAGAGCCAGCGTTGTCCGAAAATGTCTCCATGCTCAGGTAAACACCAAAGGTGCACAGAACGCTATTACTTTCCCACCAAAGGTGGTTCTTATTTTTCTACTTGCACTTTTACATGCTTTCGAACTGCTAGGTTGGCAGAAGCTGGGACAAGTAATGGGAGCTCACTCTGTTATGCAGAGCTAGGGATTCGAACCACCAAACTGCCAACCTTTCTGATCGACAAGCTCAGTGTCTTAGCCTCTCAGTCACCGCATCCCTTAAATACAGGTTACACATACACATAATTCTGTACAGACAGTTAAATAACCAGACAAAAAACTCTATAAAATAAAAATGCAGTATCTTAATCCTGGAGAAAACTATATTCATGTAAGTATCTTATGTGAAGATAGCATGTAAGAAATTTGAATGAGAAAAGTTCACAATAAAGTAATATTTGTGGAAGATGAATATCTTTATATCATTTTATCAACAGATGTACAAAGTCTTTAGGACACACAAATCGGAAAGTTTTCTTGAATTCTACACAGGAAGAATTTTTAAAAAAACCTTAAAATACAGTAAAGTATAAAAATTATAGTATAAAATATAAAAAGTATAATAAAATTATACTAAATTGTATGTTTATTATTTTTAATGTTGTAAGCCATGCAGAGTTGCTTTGTGGTGAGATAGGTGCCAAACAAATGTAATAATAAATAAATAAGTACTGTAAATAAATAAATAAATAATTCAATGGTTAAAAATTCAAATTAATCCTTTTAATTCAGGGTTGCAAAACTAAGCAGTGTCCAGCATAAGGATGTTGGTATAACACAGAAATTGTACAAGGATTTACAATTTTTCAATTACAATATAATCCTAGGATTAATATTTATATTAAAGTTTTCAATATCTACAAATATTATATTTAATGAACCATTGATCCTTTGGCTTGATGTGTAAATTTAATAAACTTATGCCTGTTAAATTACTGCCTTCTCCAAGATCACCCTGACAGAAGGATGATCCTCTATCAGCAAATACTTACTCCTTGATAGGCAGAATTGACATTTACCAATTGCTTTTAAAATTTCATGAAATCGAATTTCAAAATCCCATACCCCACTCTGTGAAGTAGTAATATATTTAAACACATCTTACAAATGTAAATTGTAGTTGCTGGTGTGTAGACCATGAACTAGATCAGGGGTGTCAACAACTCCTGGCCCACGGGTCAGATGCATCACGTGCTGGCCACGCCCATGCCAAGATTAGCAAAGGGGGGAAAAGTCATGATACGTCATGTGATGCCACTGTGAAAATGCAAGTTTGACACCCCTGAACTAGATGCTTAGGCATTGGATGAGGTTTCTACTATCCCTTAGTTTGAGCAGTGAAACTAACAACACTCCTTTCCCATCCTAAGCTAAATGAAATCCATTATTACAATATTTTAACAACCAAAAGATGAATGGTCTCTTCATCATAATATATCCCATTTTTTGGCTATGTAGTCTTTTAAAAAAAGATAGAAGGAAAGACGGGGGATAGCTCTCTTTCTGTGAAATGAAATGTTATGATTCTTCCTATTATTTCTAAACAAACTAAGATTCAGGTGAAAAATCTGTATTTCATAACATTGCCTGTAGTTGACTAAAAAGAGTCTGAGATTATTTTGTGGGGTTTGTTGCAATACCTTTGTCCAATGGGAGATGAAGTTTGGAATCTAATTGATCAGAAATGATTTATCTCCATGTTGAATCTGACAATAGGAGTACAAACAAGACAGAGTTTTAATGCCGCTGTCAGGCCTGTCACTATTATTTCTTTTTCTAACAGTAATATTTGATGGACTTTAATTGCCTGTTTTACAAAAAAAGTAGAAAAGAGATCATATAACTTTCAGCTTAGCTAGATAAAGGAAAATTGTGTGTGTGTGGGAACTATTTACTGGGACCTACTGAAAAGGTATAGAACAATAAAGTAGTTTTCCAGTTCTGCAGTTCAAAAAAAAAATCTTCCTAAGGCAGTACATTAAAAAAAGAAATATGAGACATGATAGAATATATGCTCAGTATAAAATAACTTACTTCTATGTTGCGCCTGACAGTAAAACAGTAACATTTAACCTGCTATGAAATATGAAAAAAAATCTTTTTGAAGATATTCAGGTTTAATATACTATTCAGTTAATTCTGAAACTTGTTTTTGTCTTTTGTTTTTTTAGAAATTATATGTAACTTTAGCATCTTTTTTAAAACCAGGAATTCATCAATATGACATTATGAAAATAAATTCTGTCCTCAGCACTCTCAAAAGCCGGGAAATGTCCCACAGAAGTTAGAAACACACAAAATGGATTTCCAGAACAAAGGGAGATAATCCTATTCAAAATACAATTCTCCAACATGCTTTTCATTTTATAGCATTACATGTAATCCTTCAGCTGCAACAGCAATACAAGTAGTCCTTGACTTACAACCAGAGTTGGGTTCCTACCAGTTCTATCTGGTTCTATAGAACTGGTAGTAACTCCGCGGTGATGTCACAGAGCTGGTTCAATCGGGTGCCACCATCTTGGATTTCTTTTGCTTCTGTGCATGCGCAGAAGCTACTTCTTTATTGCTGCGTATGATCAAAATTCAGATGCTTGGCAACTGATTACCAAGCATACATGACCATTGCTGTTTCCCAAGGTCATGTGTTCATTTTTTGTGACCTTCTGCCAAGAAAAAGTCTTGGCTTCCATCTGTGAAAGAATGGCTAAATGTCTGATAACTTTATTTTTAAAAAGTAGATTTGATGGAGAAATCAATTCAATTTGGAAACTAGCTTTAGACACATTCAAAATTGGGCTTTAGAGTTTATACAGTATTTTAATTTAACATATAATCCACCTGTCTTCGTTTATTCTTTTAATGTACTGTTTACTATTAATAGTTTTCCTATTAGATTTAAATTTAGATAGAAATGGGCATCCTTAGTAACTCCAACTCAGTTAATAAAGTATCTTTAAGAGACATGTTTTGATTAGAAATGTGGTCTGAAATATCTCAGAGTGTTTATGTATTTAGTAGATTGAGTAGATAATTAAGATTCAATTAATTATAAATATTTATATAATTAAATATAATTATATTAATATATTGTAGTAGAACATATTCGGCATATGATTTCTTCTGTGTTTTATTGTTTATATTGGTTTTGATAACATCTGTCTTGTTTTCCTTTTCAGCCCCTGATTCAGAGAATGCAGATGAGGCAGCCACAGCCACAATGATGCCAAAATGATGCAAATTCATGGAGATATTAAAAGGCCAAGCACTGCCCTTTCATATTTGCCTGGCAGTGTCGCAGGCAAATATGCAAAGGGACAGAGTTTGTATTGTGATGTCATGATCCATTTTATCATAGCTCCCTTTCCCCGTTGATGTTATTCACATATTAGTTTCTATATACATGTTCACTAAGTAAAACTGCAGGACATTTATTGCTGACCTTCCATTTACTATCATTATTTAAAATGCATATAAAGCATTTAAAAAAACACTACAGTTTTACAATAAACCATACTACCACCAGTGTCTCTTCTATTCATGCGTAACTTCCACTTAGCCTCCTTTTTAGTCTACAGGTAGTCCTTGATTTACAACAGTTCATTTAGTGACAGTTGAAAGTTACAGTAGCACTGAAAAAACGTATGACCATTTTTCACACTTATGACCATTGCAGCATCCCCATGGTCACACGATTAAAATTCAAATCCTTGGCAACTGGCTCATATATGTCCCAGAGTCATGTGACAAGCAAAGTCAATGGGGAAGCCAGTTGTCAAATGGGGCCAAACTCACTTAAATGTCTCGCTTAACAACCAATATTTTGGGCTCAATTGTGGTCGTAAGTCGAGGAGTACCTATTTTTTCTTTTCCATCAGCCTATTCATCTTACAGTTTACCAATGAGAACATTACATGCTGAAATCCACCAACTACAGCAAATTGTAGAACACCAAATCCTGAAAGGACATATTAGAAATAGTAGAAGATTCTTCTTCTTCTTTTTTAACCAGAATCAACATCAGGGCTGATGTAATGTCAACATTCAGCCACATTAAAGCCGTACAAGTAAGCCTGTTCAAATCCATCAGGAAGAAGTAAGTAGGTATAAAAAACTTTATAATTTATTATTTATTTCTTCCTGATGAATTTGATGAGAGTAGAGAATAAGATTGCAACTTTACTTTTTAAAGCAAAGAAGAGTGCTTTGCATCTTATCAAACATAATTTGGTCCTTTGGCAACTTAAAAATAAACAAATTCATTATATATGCAACAAGTAACATTGTCAACCCTCTAGAATTCACAGAAATATGCTACAGTATAAATCTTTCCAAACAAATATATGTCTTTTTGTTGTAGAAACTCACTGCATGATATGAATAAACTATTAATGAATTCTGAAACGATTTTGATTGGTTGGTTAGTTGGCTGATTGATTGATTGAAATATCAATTAGGTAGTTCATCTTCAGGTTGTATCCAGACATTAAAACAATATTAAAATAGAACAAAATACAATATGAATATTTAAAACACAGTTATATTAATACAATGAATTAAATACACACAACTTCAATTTCTTCATAATTTTATATGATTATGGATTATAATTTTTCACTTAAAAATTAATTTAGCAGTCTGAATTTTACAGATTAAATTGTAATTAAAAATCTAAATAAGATAATAATGATAATAAAGGCATTTATTGAATACCATCAGCATGTGTACAGTTTAGAAATCAATTTTTTCTTCTAGAATTAAATTTAAATGTCCACATAAATCTGTATAAATTAGTTCTAATAGCATTTCCTCTTACCCAGGTAAATAGCTATTTTGTATAATACAGTCACTTCATTTTTTCAGACCTTCATTCACTTATTTTTAATTTTATGTTTATATAGTTTTCTGAATTTTGAAATTCATTCTCCAATTTTGTGCCCCAAACTCCTATGCTAGTGTTTGATGTAATCTTTAGGCAAACATGGTTTTTATAGTGTTTAATTTCTAAGGCAAATGCTGCACTTAATAAAGACAATCCTATCCCCATATCTTTTCTTTATCTTTTTGTTTATCTTGAGAAACTAAGCAATAATGTTCTTGAGAAGAATTTTACACACATGGCTTACAGTAGTTCTTATATTCGAAAGTCAATTTCTGAAAATGACACACAGGAGACATCATGAATTAGTATTATTTTATTTCTTATAAATGTTCTTTTTGTTTTATGCAATTATATTTTAGGAATATAAGCTTTCACTGAAGGATATTAACATTGCCTTCATATTCTGGAGGAGGACTCTTAAGAGGTAAATCTATTTTAACTATTCCTGGTGAAGAAAGCTAGCACCCACCCCTCTTAGAAGAATGAAGTCTCATTTAGAAGGCTCCATTCATCAGGACTCAGCAGGGCTGAATTGAAACCCTACATCAGAAGGGGAAACATGGGATGCTCTAGCTTGAGGGTTAGGATAGGCTCCCCTGTGGAAGACTTGCTTGACTCCTGGGATGAAAAGAGGCAGTTGCTTGTCTAGGTAGACATGAGGGGGGGGAGCAAAAAGGTTGTGTAAAGATTGGAGTTTACTCAGGGATGATACGAAGCTGGAAAATCAATTTGGCTAAATAAAGGTACTAAAGTAAGAGCTAGGGCAGATTCAAGAAATAACCCTTGAAATGGGTAGCCAGTAGTTAAGTAAGGCATGGATGTGAAGAATTTTGGGACTTGTGCTTGCTTGAAGCCTGACTGGAAGCTCACAGAAAGTGATACTTGACATCTGACATTAATTGACATAGAAAATTGGATACTGTAAATTTATTTCCAGAACTTTTTTCCCTGGTTGCTTCATGGGTGGCTCGTTTTGGGAGCCACTGAAGGAATTATTTTCTGCTGCTTCTATCAATGCCTTTCTCTTTGCATCAGAAAAAATTAAAAGTACCCATCAGGTCTCCCTGATCTGATCAATTTTTAATCTTTTGCCAATGTGTGTTCCACCCACATATTATGGTATAAAGGGGAGATTGAAGAAAGTTAGCACTTTCTTCAATAAAATATAGGGTTACTGGAATACCATCCCAGGAAGAAATGAAGCAGCAAGGGAAGGAAGGAGAGGTGGAGAGAGGCGAGGGGGAAGTAGGGGGTGGGAGAGAAGGATGAGAGGCAGAGAGAGGGAGGCGAG
>JANHFT010000537.1:502133-513627 GCA_032467955.1 Pseudoxenodon macrops | reverse complement strand
TAGTTAACTAAGTGGTAGATTTTACCCTCTTTATAATGCATTTCTTATGAATAAATCTCCTTTCTGCTATAATGGTAAAATCTGCTTCACTAAATCTGCTTCACTAAATGAATTTACTATTCTCAGGGACAGGCACATACACAGAGAGAATGCTTCAACCTCCAAGAGAAACTGAACAAAATATTAAGAAATCATAAATTTGGAATATATCATTTAGGTCATCAGATGCAACCTATTGCACAAGGTAAGGAAAAGCAACTTAAAAAGCAAATTAAAATTCTACTTATGGATACATACAGGTAATCCTCGACTTACGACCAAAACTGAGCCCAACATTTCTATTGTTAAGTGAGACATTTGTTAAGTGAGTTTTGTCCCATTTACGACCCTTCTTGTCACAGTTGTTAAGTGAATCACCACAGTTATTAAATTAGTAACAAAGTTAAGTGAATCTGGATTTCCCATTGAATTTGCTTCACAGAAGGACACAAAAGGTAATCATATGACCATGGGATATCGCAACAGTCATAAATATGAACTAGTACCAAGCATCGGAATTTTGATCATGTGACCATGGGTATGTTGCAGTGCTCGTAAGTGTGAGTCTCTTTTTAATGAGCCATTGTAACTTTGAATGGTCACTAACTGAACTGCTGTAAGTCGAGGACTACCTGTATTTTTCTCCTGTATGAACATTACTTAAATTCCAAAGTTTTGTAGCACACTGCATTTATTCTTGGAATGAATGGAAAAAACTGACAACTTACTAGTATTACTAAGTATTTGAAAGATAATACAGTGTTTTCAATAATCTTTTTCATTGGAGATGTAAATCCTGAATCCATTTTTCAAAGGTAGAGGAAACACAAAAAACAGAAAAGATCACCAGAAATTATTAGTAATTAGAAATTATTAGTAATAGTTCATCTTCAAGTTATGAGGGAGGTTTACAAATGACCTGTGAAGTTGGTGTTGCAGCACATGACCATGATCTGGATCTTTGGACGCCCAGGTTGTAATTACAATTTTACAATGAGTCGCAGTCAGGTGATCACCATTTGCTGCTTTCTGGACAGGCTTCCAACAAGTAAATTATGTGGGTAAGCTAGCTGGTCACACATCACTCCTGTAAATTGCTGGTGCTGCTTTTTCTGGTGAGTACTAGATTTCAGGGATATCATGGTCTGTAGCATGTCCCACTTGCCCCTACTCCATGGTACATGCCTGCCCACAGCAACCTACTGCCCACCTGCACTCTTAGTCCATGATCCTGGCCAACATGCCTGCACTCTCTAGTGCCCAAGGCCCCCTGCTATATTATAGCACCGTGCTTCATAGTGCTACCTGCAAGACCTATTTCCTACTCCTTGCTTGGGACTCCCACCTCTTCCTGCTTAATGACTTGATTGCACATTTTACAAATGCATAGCTTTGCAATGAAAATTCCAGTTCCAATTGCCATCATAACCTGAGCATTATCTGTATGAAGTTACATTCTTAAGCAATATGTTTCCTAATGTATGCACTCTTATTAAGATTAGAATACTTCTTAGCTGCAGTATACATTCTAATTAATAAAAAATATATACAATTTCTAAATGTATGTTACAAATGTATGAGTTTGACAAGCTAGGTGAGTTGGGCTGTCAGCCATCTATAGAAGACGTAATCGTTTATGAGCCGCTTAGAAATTGTGAATTTACAAGGTGCATTTCCAGTATGGAATATACTGTAGAGTGTCACGTTCAGTAGCACCAGTAATTTAAAGGAGTGATGTGCGACCTGCTAGCTTACCTACAGAATTTGCTTGTTGTAAGCCTACCTGGAAAGTAGCAAATGGTGATCACCGGACTGCGTCTCATTGCAATATTGTAATTACAACCTGGGCATCCAAAGATCCAGATCATGGTCATGTGACCCCTAAGGATAAATTTCCTGACAGTAAGAACAATCAATCAGTAGAACTTTGTTTTCAGAAGCTGTGGGTGGTCCCATACTGGAGGCTTTTAAGAAGGGACTGGACAACCATTTGTCTAAAATGGCACTGGGTCTCCTGCTTAAGCAGGGGTTTTTACTAGAAGACCTCCAATTCTTCCAACTCTTTTATTCTGTATTTGATTCTTTTTCTGAAAAAAAGTGATTTTAATTGGCATGCCGGGACTCACTAAGTAAACATTTTTATTTGCAAAGAGGTTTTAGGAAAGGATTTTAAAAGTCCTTCATCTTACTTCTGCAGCTGAGCTAGAATTTCAAACAAATCTTAAGATTGCATTACAAACAGATTAACAGACCTTTTAACGAGTTCCTGTGGTTTTCTTAGCAAGGCTTTTCAGAATTGTTTTGCCATGGCCTCTGCAAGGTCTACGTGACATGCCCAAGAACATGCAGTTGGCTTTCTGACTAAGGCAGAAATCATGACCTCCAAGCTTTTTGCCTGATCCTTTAACTGCTACACCATACTGGCTCTCAGGTCGTCCATTTTGGAAAAGCACATTTTTGATCCTAGTTACTAACGGGACTAAAGCCTGATGTTGCCAATAATTTTAGGAATAATTTTTTTCTAGGTATAGATAATGCATGAGCAAATTAAATATAGTCCTTTATCGAAATAACTATGAGAAAATAGAATTAGAATTACAGAGTTGGAAGGGATCTTGGAAGTCTTCTAGTCCAACCCCCTGCTTAGGCAGGAAACCCTATACCAGTGATGGCTAACCTTTTTGCCATTGTGTGTCAAAAGTGGGGGGTTGAGCATGCGTGCCCACACCCATAATGCAATGCCCTCCCCCTATGCATGCATGCATGCACAACTACCACAACACGCTGCCCCCCCTGCGCATGTGCGCACGCCTCACTCTGGTTGGACCCTTGGGTCATTTTTCGCCATCCCAGGCTTCAGGACGCTTTCCTGAAGCCTGGAAAGGGAAAAAACCAGCCCAATGGGCCTACTGGAATCTTGTTTCTGAACTTCTGGTAGGCCCATTGGGTCTGTTTTTTGCCATCCACCAGCTCCAGAGGCTTTCCTGAAGCCTGGGGAGGGTGAAAATGACATCCCCTTGCCCTCTGGAAGGGCGAAAATCAAATGGTCAGCGCGCGCATCGGTGGCACGAGTGCCATATGTTCGCCATCACAGCCCTATATCATTTCAGACAGAGGGTTATCCAATCTCTTCTTAAAAACGTCTAGTGTTGGAGCATTTACAACTTCTGGAGGCAAGTTGTTCCACTGATTAATTGTTCTATCAGGAAATTTCTCCTTAGTTCTAAGTTGCTTCTCTCCTTGATTAGTTTCCACCCATTGCTTCTTGTCATACCCTCAGGTGCTTTGGAGAATAGCTTGACTCCCTCTTCTTTGTGGCAACCCCCGAGATATTGGAACACTGCTATCATGTCGCCCCTAGTCTTTCTTTTCATTAAACTAGACATACCCAGTTCCTGCAACTGTTCTTCATATGCCTCCAGTCCCCTAATCATCTTTGTTGTTCTTCTCTGCACCCTTTCTAGAGTCTCCACATCTTTTTTACATCGTGGCAACCAAAATTGAGTGCAGTATTCCAAGTGTGGCCTTACCAAGGCATTATAAAGTGGTATTAACACTTAACTATCTCTCCATTTATGCATCCTAAATGGTGCTGGCTTTTTTGGCAGCTGCTGCACACTGCTGGCTCATATTTAATTTGTTGTCCACTAGGACTCTAAGATCCCTCTCACAGTTACTACTGTTGAACAAGGTACCACATATACTGTACCCGTGCATAAAATTGAGACTAGTTTATATTATAAATCAGCTGTTGAGAATCTTCATGGAATATATAGTAGTTTTCAGTGGTATAATTTATAAATACATTAGGTTTCAGGATGAGTATGTACTATTATGCTATTGACCTCAGCGACATTTAGACTGACAAATGTTTAGATGCACTTTCAAAACATGCTAAATCATAAACAAACCACAATGGCTTTCTACAGAACACTAAGCCATAATGTGATTTTTCAGGTTAATGTCATGTATGAGATGAGTCCATGTAGCTTGTTGATCCACATTTTGTACTTTGAAATTTGTTCCCTGAACAAGTAATGTGTGAAATTGCCTTCAAATTCTCTGTTGTATTTCAAAAGATCATATATATTTCAGTTACGAAGTTGAGAACATATCATTTAAGCATACAAAGAATCATAAATAACTGGAAGATTTTTTAAAGTGTACTTTTTAAAAAAGAAATACAGAATATACAAAAACAGATTAGAAAAACAACAACACCCAACCAATTAATTAACTGAAGTTGGGCATCTGATACATTTAAATCAATAAATAAAAATAAATAGTTATAAATGTAATGCCAAAGCAAAAATTAAAATTAAAAATTAAATAGTGTTAAACCCAGAATTAAGATACTAAATTAATATAACACCTAAATATGCCACATACTTCCTCCATCACATCATAATGATATATTAAATTGTGCATAGACATTCATCTATTCTTGTAAAATACTGAGAAATCTATGCCACAGGGAAATATATTGTGTCATTTTTTTTATTACTGGACAAAATAACTGTTTCCAAAATGGATAAATAACATATTCCTTGACTTCAGTCTTTAATGTCCAGGATAATAGTATTTTTTCCAATCTCTCAGTATAATTCTCTTGGCAATTCCACATGCCCCATGTATCCAGTCAGGCAGAACACTTATTCAACACATGATATGATGTCATTGCACAAATAATGTGAATTATGTAATTTCTATCAGTCATTTGCACAATGATAGATGACATGGGTGTTAGGTCTCCTCTTCAAATTATAACTTTGAACAGGAGTGGGCAGTTATGAGTTTTCAATGTATCCTTTTCTTGGATCTGATTTTGGGTAGAAATCCTAGAATAGCAATAGCAATAGCACTTAAACTTATATACCACTGCACAGTATTTTCTATCCCTCTCTAAGTGATTTACAGAGCATATTGTCCCCAACAATTTGGGTCTTCATTTTCCCAACCTCAGAAGGATGGAAGGCTGAATCAACCTTGAGCAAGTGAGACTCAAACTGTTGACAATTGGCACAGTTATCCTGCAGTACTGCATTCTAACCACTGCATCACCAGAAGTCTTTTCTGTGCCACCACAGCTCTTTTAATAATATACATTCGAAATATATGTTCCTACCTGTTTGCTGAACATTCTAGTAAGCTTGATTTCTAGAATTCTGTTCTGGCAAACAACAACAACAACAACATTTTCTTTGATGAGAAATCATGTATTGTTTTAGAGATGTCTGGGTGATACCCACAAAGCAACAAGTTGTGTCATTTTAGCTGACTGCTCATTGGTGTTGCTTTCCTCCTCAATACAGTTAATTTCATTGTGTTTATGCCAAATGAGATGAAGATCATTCTCTGCTCAAACAAGATTTTGATATTATTTTATTACAATTCACTTGGTTTCTTTCTCTGCCCTCCTCCTTACTTCCATTGCCTCAGACACTTGTTACATTAGTTGACCACATGTGCTAAGTCCATGATGGCGAACCTATGGCATGCATGCCACAGGTGGCACACATAGCCATATCTGAGGGCACACGAGGCGTTTCCCTCTGCCAGCTGATTGTCGTCGGCCTTCCGATGGGCAGGGGGGAGGCCGTTTTCACCCTCCCCAGGCTTCAGAAAAGATGAGGAGAATAAAAAATGGCACAACGGGCCAACCGGAAGATCTGAAGCTTCACTGAGGCCTGCGCACATGCGGGTGGGCAGTGCGGGGGGAAGTGTGCGCATGCGCAGGGGGAGCGCATTGCATTATGGGTGTGGGCACGCATGCACACAACCCCTCCGCACTCTCCCCACTTTTGGCACGCAATGGCAACAAGGTTAGCCATCACTGTGCTAGGTTATCTATTTGTGGTGTTTCTGCAGAGGAAAGGAAGTGGGGAAAGGACTGATTTTCTCTGGATCTCTCAAACAGAAGCCCACTTTGTCAATATAATGAACAATATCACAATCTGAAGAAACCAATGTACATGTCGACTCAGGTCATCAAGACTTTGTGATTCCTGAAAATATGAAGTAGGGATCAATAATTGTTATTACAGGCCCATGTATAATACAGATATCTTTAAGACCCATTTATAATACAGATGTCCTAAAGTCGAAGAAAAAGTATGCTGAATACATGATGGGAAAACACGTGAGATTTTCAATTATACTGAACTACAAATTCAATTCGTTTCATAGAGAAGTTGGTCTTCTTATCATCTCAATCCAATTGTCAGGGGTGTTCATAATTAAAGGCAATGGATGGAAAAGTCAATAACATTTTCTGATCCTTTCTCTCTCCTCCCCTCCCCCTCCCTCCCCCCTCCTAGTACCCCTCCTTCCCTCCCTCTAATATCCATCAAACTTTTCCCAGGATTTTTTCTTTTCATAAAGTATATAAGAAAGTAATTCTAATAAAATTGGGAAATATTACTGTCTCAGTTCCATCTTCACGCAATACGGTTCTGTATAATGACTTCCAACTCTCTTATTTTGTTCTGTTCTGACTTTATACTACTATTACATTAGCAATGCCAGCAAAATGCTGACGTTATCTTCTAAATACTGTATTTTTAATTTAGCTTATATGAACATAACTGAATGAAAAGAAGAACTAGGGGTAAAATGATAACAGTGTTCCAATATCTAAAGGGTTGCCACAAAGAAGAGGGAGTCAAGCTATTATTCAAATCACCTGAAGGCAGGACAAGATGCAATGGATGGAAACTAATCAAGGAGAAACCACCTTAGAACTAAGGGGAGATTTCCTGACAGTTAGAACAATTAAACAGTGGAACATCTTGCATCCAGAAGTTGTGAATGCTCCAACACTGGAAGTTTTTAAGAAGATGTTGAACAAACATTTGTCTGAAGTGGTGTAGGGTTTCCTGTCTGAGTAGGCGGTTGGACTAGAAGACCTCCAAGGTCCCTTTCAACTCTGTTATTCTGCTCTGTTCTGACTTTATACTACTGTTACATTAGCAATGCCAGCAAAATTCTGGCATTATCTTCTAAATGTATTTTTAATTCAGTTTATATGAACATATCTGAATACGTTCTCCTGGCAGCTAACAAAAGAAAGATAAAAAATATGAGTTGTACCTCAATTACAAATGGGTTCATAGAAATTACAAAATGTTCCACATATGAAGCAAGAAATAGCCAGTTTTGGGCAGGCCACACCTGTCATAACATTTCTTTTGAGGAGTGATGGGATAGGAGGAACAGAAGAAGGCTAGTATACAGCAATTTAAGGGGGAATATTTTGGGGGGAGGAAGAGTCTGGGGGGAGCACGTGAGTAAGCAGGTGAGTAAGTCTTACTTGTAAATAAGCATGGTGATGGTATCTAAGGATATAAAGCAACCGAAGGCAGGACAAGTAGCAATGGATGGAAACTAATCAAGGAGAGAACCAACTTAGAAGCACATAGAGGAGGAGGAGGAGGAGGAGGAGGAGATGGTGGACACTCCAATTTTTTGCCCTACTCATCCTCATATAAGATCCCTACAGATTTTGTCCCAACTGAAACTTGGAATAATCAGAGCAACATATTGAGAATGATTTAACTCAACTTACAAACTTGTTTTGTAAAACAGAATGCTCTTTCTGTTTTGTGGACACTCTTAATATAAGTCTGGCAGGATCCAACATTGGAAAATTATAGGGTAATCATGCTGATGAGAAATGGATCAACACAGAGAGATTAGTTCTTTCTTCATTACACCAGCTGAGTCATCTGGGATGCAGGATATTGGCAGAACACTTGGAAGGAAGGAAGACCTGTTACTCACTGGTCTCTGGGGCTGAAAGAAAAAGGAGCTTCTAGTAGCACCTCTAAATTCATGTTGTCACACTGTTGGGACAATGAAGTAATGAGACTAAAAATGAACTAGGCTATAGGCTATAAGCATGGCAGATTGGGAATATCCCATATGGTTTGTGATAGGTCAGTGTACCTTCCACTTATAAATCATCTGTCCTGGGCAGAGCCCTTTGATTTATACCCTTTCCGGTATTAAAATGTCCTGCTTCCAACATAAATGCATCCTTCCCATAAATTTACCAATTAGGTTTACCAAAAGAGACCAAAGAGATTTTCCCCTGCCCCCACTTATCCACTGTTCCATGTGTAACCATCTTAATGATCAGTTTCCTGGGCTCCGGAGCTCATCAATACTTAGACTGGCATGGAAGCAGCTAGAAGGCTACTCCGTTAATGAAATGTTAATGGCTGAATTAGACCTGTAATAATCGAGGTAGGGTATACTGCTGTGAAGCCATTAGCATCAGCAAACCCTGCTGAGGAAAAAGAAAACAAATAATGCACCATAAGAAACTTTTTTTTTTACTTCTCGGAAAAATATGTTATGCAACTATATATACCTGTAGGTGTTGATGACCTAGAGGTAAAATGCTTAATACAGTATGGAAGTTGGCCGACTCTCACTTACAGAATCAGTTAAAACACAACAGTTGGCATTCATATATACAGTTTCCAATTTTGTATAAGCACAGCTTGTATTGAGAATCATTATTATCTCTGGGACTCATTTGTATATAATAGTAATAGAACCATACTTGCAATCCTCCTAACTACAGATGGATAAATTCCCAGGAGTCAGACTTAGAACTAAGATCTGTAAAGCTGATTTGTTTCACTAAACTTGGTAAACAATGTGTTTTCAGTTTAATCCTTACCTAATCTGTTTCAGAACCTCTTACAACCAGCAGCAGTAAAAGAATGGAGTACAGGTCATCTCGAATTACAACAGTTCATTTAGTGACCATCAGTGGTAGGATTCAATTTTTTTTACTATCCGTTCTGTGGGTGTGGCTTGGTGGGCATGGTGTGGCTTGGTGGGCATGGCTTAGTGGGCGTAACAGGGAAAGGATACTGCAAAATCCCCATTTCCTCCCAATCAGTTGGGACGTGGGAGGCAGAGAATGTCACTTAGCAACAGAAATTTTAGGCTCAATTGCGGTCATAACTCAAGGGCTATATTTAAAAATGTCTTAATAGAATAGGATAATATTTTGAAGTAAAGCTATCTTTTATGACAGGCTCAAGTTTACCGAATTTCAAATTAATAGTTTTAGGGCTTCTTGTGTTGACTATCTTTATATGATAATTTGGGAAGAGATATATCGAATCTCTGTGGACTTCAAAATTATTTGTCTTTTGATAAGGAAAGCATCTTCAGAAAATTTGAGATGTAATCTATTTTGGAGGAAACCATCTTTGATTAAATCCTGCTTTGATTCAAACAGCTCCTCAATGTGTCCAGATCAAGCCAATTTGATCTGAGATATATCTGAAGCTGAATTTTATCTTTAAAATATTTTACTTTGGGTAAGCCATTGACAGCCCAGAAGAAGGAAGGAACAGAATTCATCTTTCTTTTTCTTCTTTCCTTCTCAAGTCTAATTTTTGTAAAAAAATATATTAAAAAAATAAATCCTTACCGCCACTCAAGATGGAAAATTATACATTTAGGCATCACTTTGGGTGCTGGACAACAGATAAAAAAACAGAAGGAGTGAGAAGAGTATGATCTTTTGATACTACAATAGCGGCTATAAGAATATCTTCTAAGTGTCTTAAACAGATAAGCTCAATATTTATTGAAAGGGCATTGGCAAACAAAAGCATTGTTTCTATAAAACAGCTGGAGATTACCTAGAAACTCAGAATAGCTTGTATTTCCCCAAAGCTTTGGTTGTGGCCTCAACAGCCTCCAACAACCAAAATATCATATAATCAGAAAGAGAACCATGCCTGAATATTGGATGATGTTAAACATATTTAATTGTGATTACATTAAACCATTTTTGGTCCTCCTGGCTTCATTCTTGTGGTCCTGCCTCCTTTTTGCAGACTGTGGCTAAAAGAGAAAGCTGGAGATCAGTTCACAAGAGTTGGTTGGTTGTTACTCAATCCAGATGAGTAAAAAAATATATCTTAGAAATAGAAAAGGATCTGCATTTTTAATACTGCTGTCTCTTAGCTCATTGCTAGGGTGAAGATCTGAAAGAGGAACTAAATGGAATTTTAAACATCCATCTCTCTACTCAGTCCATAGAGATGCACAAAGGCTATCGTGCACTTCAGCGTGAAGCAAGGGAAGGAAAGATCATTTAAATTAAAAGTAAAAGTAAATATTAAGCAAATTTAACATCATTTAAGTGAATAATAAAAATATTATGATATAGATATGTTAATGAAAGAATCTTCATGGGAGAAGTTTGGTTTTTGGGAACCTGAGATCATTCATTCATTCATTCATTCATTCATTTTCTATAGCCACTCAATTCAACCAAGTGGCTAAATGGTTTCCCATAACTTTTCAGACTTTACTTTTTTCTCTCTCTTATGCTTGGTGAACCTTAATTGTGCAAGTGACGCAGCCAATCGGGTTTTTTTTTTCATTTTCAGCTAATAAACCTTCCTGAGATGTGTACAAAATGTGTCATGCTCTCTACAAATTGCTTGTCAGCTCTGCTGTTTTTTTCTTCCTTTTGATGTTTTCTTTTTTAAGCGGGGGAAAAAAAGACTTGTTCCTCAAAGCTTTTGTCGGCTCTCTTAGTGAAATTGCTCTTGCTTTTTGAAATTGCTTGGAACTTTTTCTCTTATAGTACTGTTGACTGAAAAGTGAATCAAAACCTTGAGATGAAATGGGCTATGAAGATAAGGTTGAAGGTAAACTGTAATATCGGACAAAGGAAAGTGTCGTAGGTGAGTCATGCTAATAGATATACCTCTCTTTGTGATATTTCCAACATTGGCAGAGCAGGAAAACAAATTGGCAAAGGTCAGAAAAATACCAAGGTCCTGTGCAGAGCCTCACTTCATTACAATGGTCATCACCAGAGTTCTAAAACAATGTGTTTCAGTTTCCTTCCCCCCCAAGTGATTTTTAGATCCTTATAGACATATATATCTGAGTCTAAGAAGAGTTATGGCTTTCTCCTGTAATTTTAACCTTACTTTTGGATTTTGAAAGCCTGTTAAGCTCAGTGAGTAATGCCAGTTCATGCCCACAGCACTGCCTTCTAAAACCAGTCTTTTTGCTCCAGATTTCATTTCCCCTTGAAGATGATTCTTAAGGACTGTAATTTGTAATCAGACAGAACATAACAAATTAAACACTCCATTTGTATGTGTAAGATACATGTTTCCCTCAGAAAAACAGCAATTTTTAAATCTTTCTCTTAGCGTTGTCAGTAGGAGGGCAATGTATCTACATATCGGACATTAATACAATTGAGAATATCCAGAGATATTTCATGAGAAGAATACTACACTCAGAATACATAAGGTATTCTGTTCGCAACAGAATGCTTTATGCCACCAGACTTCAAATTTTGGGCCTAGAAAATTTAGAACTACGCCGCCTTAGATCTGACCTAAGTGTTGCACACAAAATTATCTGCTACAATGTCCTACCTGTCAATGACTACTTCAGCTTC
>JANHFT010000537.1:489526-502033 GCA_032467955.1 Pseudoxenodon macrops | reverse complement strand
CAATGACTACTTCAGCTTCAACCGCAACAATACACGAGCTCACAATAGATACAAACTTAACGTAAACTGCTCCAAACCTGATTGCAAAAAATTCGACTTCAGCAACAGAGTAGTAAATACCTAGAATACATTACCTGACTCTGTAATTTCTTCCCCAAAACCCCAAACCTTTAACCTTAAGACTACTGTTGACCTAACCCCATTCCTAAGAGATCTGTAAGGAGCATGCATAGGCACACAAATGTGCCTCCCGTCCCTGTCCTAATGTCCCCATGTATTCGTAAAATATCATGTACTTATAACCATGCTTGTACATATTATATATTCACAATCATGTTTATTCTTTGCTTGTAATCTTATACATGCTTGACAAAATAAATAAATAATAAATAAAAATAAATGTGTATAATTTGCACTTACAGCTGAGTTCAGTTCAGCTCAAGGTGCACTCCCCCTTGAAGCACAGTCTATCTGGCCCTGACCAAATTGGAAAATAATACACCCAAAGCAAAGTTTGCATATGAGCAAGATTTTTTTAAAAAGGCTTTCTTTAGAAGAACATCAGCCCCAGGAAGTGTCAATTGCATTGGTTGAGTTTGACAGCTGTTACATTATATTTAGTGTTATGTCTACAGCATTTCACCTGAATCACTTTTCAGTCACTAATGATCAATTTTATCATGAAGATCTGAAGGGGAAAAATATGGAATTATATGGGTGGGTGGCTAAATAGGAACTCTACATCTGACTGAAACCTCCGATACATTCCAGCAGAAAATAAAGCCAGTTATTTTACCAAAGAAGAGATAGTCACCTGATTAGCCAGATTAAGAATATGCATGTAAGTGTGGAATAAAGAAAGATGAGGAAATATATGTGTGGGAAAAGGACAAAAAACAAAGACATAGGACAAAATATCTGGGTTCAGAAGACAGAGAGGTGTCCTGAGAAGAAGGATTGGATGGTAGCTTTCCTCTAGAATTAAGATCACATCTGGATGCCATAGCTTGATTCTTCAGAGAAAATACAATCTAATCTAAAACAGGTTGCAAACCTCCATCTGGATTAACCACTTCCCAACAACAGAAAACAGAACAATCATTGTTCTGGATTAAAATTCAGTTTTTTGTCCCAATATAGCATTCTCAGTAGTTAGTGACATTCTTTTACACTTAATTTACAGAATAATAGAATAACAGAGTTGGAAGGGACATTCGAAGTCTTGTAGTCCAACCCCTGCTTGAGCAGAAGGCTTTATGCAATTTCAGACAAATGACGTTCCAATCTCTTTTTGAAAAACTCCAGTGTTGGAGCACCCACAACTTCTGGAGTCAAATTGTTCCATTGATTAATTGTTCTCACTGTCAGGAAATTTTTACTTAGTTCTAGATTGGTTCTCTCCTTGATTAGTTTCCATCCATTGCTTCCTGTCCTGCCTTTAGTTGCTTTGGAGAATAGCTTGACACCTTCCTGTTTGTAGCAGCTTCTCAAATATTGAAAAACTGCTATCATGTCATTCCGTAATCCTTTTTTTCATACCCAGTTCCTGCAACCATTCTTCATTTGTACTTATTTCAAGTATCCTTGCTTGCCATTTGTTAGACATTGTTTTAAACCATTTGATAAGGGACATGATCTATGCACTTTAAAATAATGGCAGAATACAACAGTTAACTTTCTCAGACAAAAGTTCTTCCTTCAGCAACACTGGGATTTTGCATCCTCTCTGTAGCATCTTGTACATTCTCCAAATTAGTTCTGCTGAATATTTTCTGGATGGGGGATGGAGTGGAAGGGCTGGGAGGGAGAACAAAATGGTTATTTTTATGAGTGCAATATTGGAATCTGTAGGACTATTTGTTTTGTTCTGCACCACAAACTTCTCCTCCAGGAAAGGTGATTAGAAGGCACCAATGTAAACATTTCATAACTTGCGATAAAAGGAATTTTGGGCACTGTTAGTCTTTACTCCATCATACAACAATGTGAAATATTTTCGTGGTTTTTGTTGTTGTTAAGGACATGGGAAATGCTAATGGAAAGACACCATCATTTGTCCCTGCTGGAAATCCCCTCTGATATTGCAATGCATCATTACGCTTGATAAATCCTAGAAACCTTGGAAAGACAAAATATGTACAAGCTGGTTGTTAAGCATATGTGATATGTTTTGTGTTGTCACTGGGCAACAGAAAGTGTTTTGAAACCAA
Organism: Pseudoxenodon macrops; assembly: GCA_032467955.1. Lineage (NCBI taxonomy): Eukaryota > Metazoa > Chordata > Lepidosauria > Squamata > Pseudoxenodontidae > Pseudoxenodon > Pseudoxenodon macrops. Next base: position 499,823 of record JANHFT010000537.1, on the reverse strand, counting down.
GTTTATCTGTTTCCAAAATCTTAACTTTCCAAAAGACAGAAGGTGTTTTATTGTGATTGTTGTTGTTTGTTCAATGACTCCTAACTAGCACGGAGCTGAAATTTGTTTTGGTTTGTATTTTTCTATAAACAGATCTAATTTGCACTGCCCAAAATTGTATGTAAATTGAACCACAATTATCTTTCAGCTTTAGCACTTCTCTGAATTTTGTGTTGCAATCCTCTGATGAAAAATATGTACCCAAATGCATATTATAAAGTGTGCATCAAAGAAAATTAGGAAAAATTGTGTGCTCTGCTCTGCAAATTGGGCAGAATGTGTTTCAAAAAAAATGTGAGCATTATAGAAAGCAAAATAAATTTACTATCTCTGATCACAAACAATCATTATGCTTTTAGTTACTGAACAGAGATTGAGCTTCTTTTATACTAACTTAAGTACTTTCTGTTGAAGTTAGAAAGATAGCAGGTTTATATAATAATGTTGATTATTCAATAGCCAGATGTTAGCATCAACTGCTTGCTTTGTCTGTTCCTTGCTGCCTAAGCAGAGGTAGAGCAGGGATGTCAAATCTGCGGCCCACAGGTCAGCAGTGTCACATGCTGGCCACACCCCTGCCCGGTTAAGCGAAGTGGGAAAAAGTCACGATACATCACATGACACCACCATGCCGATGAGAGTTTGACACCCCTGAGGTAGAGAGCCATTGATTCTAGTAACTCCTGTCTTTGGAAAAGAGTTTGCCTCCAAAATTTCCCTCACAGGACACTGTCTCAAAGGTGCTTTTTCAAATGGCAACTGGCCTTTCCTGTTTTTTCTTTGAAGACGTTCTATTCTGCCAGAGCCAATGAAGCTTTTTGAATGATAAGTGAAACATGTTCAGGGAAAAACAAAGAAAGAAAGTCCAGTTGCCTCTTTAAAAAGTACCTTTGAGATAACCATGACCTGGATGGCTGAGAATTCCCATAGGCAGTCACAGGAGACTGTGTTTGCTGTCTCCCATGAGTCACAGTAAAATTAATCATCAGAGGATTCTTCAGAGATAGTTAGGACTTGGGACAACATATTCTACTGAGTAGGATATAAAAATTTTATCCAAGCCAGGTATGACTGCCTTGCTAAAACATTGAGAGTAAAGGTAGATGCTGTCATCAGCAGGTTGTGAGAGGCCTGAAGGCATGGAGAAGCAGAGATCATGCCATAACAGAGGAATAAAGATATGTGATTACTGATGGCCATACCTTGTTCTCATCTGTTCTGTCAGCCATCTTAAGTTATGGTTCTATTGGTCCATGAGTAGAGCCTTATCAGTAACAGCATTCTAATTATGCTACTCACTCCCAAGAGATGCTCAGCTAATCTCCATGCTATCTTCTTTCAGAAACCTCATAAAGATAAATCCACAACATTTCTGAAAGAGCATAAATATTACTTTATTCATTCAAGGGGAGGGGATGAGTTCCTTCAAGTCACTCTTGACTTCTGCCAAATTGCCTGGACAAGTCCCTGCAGTTTTCTTAGCAAGATTTCAGAAGTGGTTTGCCCTTGCTTGCTTCCTAGGGTTAGGAGAGAGAGAGTCTGGTCCAAGGTCATCCAGGTAGCTTCATGCCTAAAGTGGGATTAGAACACAGTGTCTCCTGATTTCTAGCCTGTTGCTTTAACCACTAGACCAAACTGATTCTTGTTCACCAAGGCTTTTATAGGAAGACATTTACCCCAGGACTAAATTATTTTTTAAATGCACTGATATAGATGATTTTAGGCACTAAAGGGAGAGAGATACAATTGCCTGGACAGCATCATGGAATTTTCTTGCAATATTTTTTGGAAGTGCCTTCCTCCTAAAGCTGACATAGAATGACTAGCCCAAGGTCACCTAGCTGGCTTAGTGTCTAAGGCATGGCTTAGAAGTTATGGTCCCTTGTTTCTAGTTCAACACCTTTAAGCACTATTTCAAACTGGCTCTTAATACAGTATTTTACTGTTGGGTTTTGTTTTGTTTTTACAAAATAAACTTTGTTCGATTTGTAAGCATTGCTGGCTTTATAGTGCTGGTTTTTCTCGCTCTCTCTTTTGAAATTTTCTTCTAAACTGCTATACACTCCTCTGAAATAGAAAGTAATATAGAAATACATAAATAACTTATAAAGTAAATAGCTAACTTTTTGAACTATTGCTCGACTGTAGATTTACAACAAAGGCATTCCTCTATGAGTGACCCAGAATACAGAGGTTGGATAAGATATAGATTCAAATTCCCATTCAAATTCCAGCTTTGTCATATCCCACTAAACTCAAAGCATAGCAATGAGGCCAAAATGGGGTACTGTAATATTATGAATGCTAACAAGCATAACAGAAGAAGGAATGGATATAAAAATGATCTAAATAATCTTAAATTAATTATTTGTTTCTTTACTTAAAATTGATGTGCATCATTAGCTTATTGTTAACCCTTTGCCTCCAAATCTCCTCATCATTGCCTCAGCAGCTTCCTATAGAGCACCAAGAATAAGGTTGTTGTTAAATTTTTAACTGATTTAACTTCTCAGGTGGTGAGAAAGAGTCACCCACTATTACTATCTAAAATGATCTCAGCAAAGAAAACTTGAACTACTGTAGAACATGACTTCAGTCCTTCTTATTAAGATGCTTCAGAAAGCCTGTGGCATTAAACTCCCCTGAGAAATTCCCAAAAGGAAAATTACTGTATTTTTCAGACTATAAGATGCTCTGGAGTATAAGACACACCTAGCTTTTGGGGAGGAAAACAAGAAAAAAAAATCTGCCTCTGCCTCCCAGGATCTCTCCGGTATTTATCTGACCTGTTCACTGCTGCCTGTTTGCCACTGCCACCCATTTGCTGTCACTGCAGTCCGTTCGCCACCACTGTGGTCTGTTCATTGCCACCACAGCCTGTTCACCACCACCGTGGTCCATTCTCCTCCGCTGCCTCCGCGACCCATTCTAGAACAACTGATCAGTGCCTCACCAACCCCCTTCCCACCCCGATGCAATATTTTCTGTATAAGATGCACAGACTTTTTCCACCCAGTTTTTTTTGGGGTGGGAGGAGTGCATCTTATACTCCAAAAAATACGGTACATTTTTTTCTGCTTCTTCCCCACAGAACCTATCCGTCAAGAAGACCAGGCTGATTCACACCCTAAATACAGATACAAATGGGTCACAATAATCTGCGGACATCTGCAATTGTGCTTTCTTCAACTTGTTCCACCAAAACGTATTTGTGACTGATTGTTAATTGTCATGAGACTCTGCAATGAGGGAAGGTTTTTTTTTCTTTCAGGAGTGGATGCATTATTGCTTCCATGTCACAAAGATGCACGTATCATTCTCTGGATCCACCACATCTCTTCATCTTGATTAGCTTCAATAAACTAACATAGGCAAAGATCAAAATAATATAGGCAAGAAAACTAAAAGCATTTTATTTGTGTGCTGAGGTCACAGAAACTGAAAGTGATCTTTTATAACTGGACTAAATTGTACACTGGACCTTTTAAGAGATGTTATCTTAAAGCCCGGGTGTAAAACAGCATGAAGATGGATAATATTACTTTCAAAGCATGTTTTGATTTTCTCCCAGCAAGCTTCAGAAGGTATCCGATATGAAATTGCATCTGAGGCAACCAGAAGGTAAAAACGTCTGGATTTCTGGATGACTACTTGAAAATATGGAAATGGTGGTTGCAAAGAAGTTATCTGTGTCACTAAATAGGAGCCTTATTCATGCATGAATTGTGTCACTTTCAAAATGAATTCACAATTTTCATCCTGGCTGTTCTTTATTCTACTTTATTCCTTAATTTCTTCAATAAAAAGAACTAGCCTCCATGTACTATATTGTCTTCCCCAACTTGTAAGCTCTTCCATCATATAAGCTTTTCTTCTTAAGAAATATGTCCCAGGTATGCATTTCAGCCTTCTCACAAATTATTTGTCCTGTCTTCTCCCCTTGGATTCCACTTCCAGTTGTGTCACTACAGTTTGGTTGATTACCAGGAAGAATGTGATGGAGATTTGCAAAAGAACCATCTGACTCTTTGGATCAGTCAGACAAGGCAAATTAGAAATGGCAAAAATGGTAGAAAAAATGAATTGCACAGAGGACATAGAGGTAGATGGTTTCGGTACAATTCACGCTGTTTTATTTTTATGATGACATATTAACAAAAATAAGATTGGAAGGAGTACAAGTACTGAAAATAAGCAGTTGTCACTGGTGCACATTCCATGAAATGAACACGAATTTGGCAATAAAGAAAAGAAGACTGCATGGGGGAGAGGAATTCCAATTCCTTGTGTTGTATTGATATTAAAAATAAAATAAAAATGTTGATAAACCATTCCACATCTTTTATGTCATATCTTAAGGGGGGGGAAGAATAGTTAAAAGAGAAAGAGGGAAACTGGTAAGCCTTTCTGCTAAAAGATGCAGCGCTTAGTAATAACATGGTATATTTTGGTAAGGTCTGTATTTTTTCAAAGACAAACATCAAATGGAAGAGAAAAGGTTATGTCACCTTCACCCTCTCACTACTGTCATTTATATGCTATCAGCTCATTAAATTCACATTAGGATACTCTACGGGACTTTAGGAGCTATTAGTGCATCTAAAATGGCATAACAAAATCTCAGTTCACTTTAAGGGAGATGGCATTGCGACATTTTGTATTTCATCACTGAGATATTATAGTCTCAGATGCATTCTGCTGCGATGGTAATGGAAGGAACAATTCTACCGAGGGAAGCTGTCCATTTGTTTCTCCCAAGAGAGAGAGGAGGAGAGAGAAAGCCAAAGTTTGAAAGAAAGAAAAAAAGGAGAAGGAAATTCAAATGAAATTAAAGCCTCACAGTTTAACCCTTGTACGAATGCAAAGGAGAAGGGGGGGAAAATGCTTCTGGGATTTTTGTTTATTTGCTTTAATTAAGCATGTGGGATATAATGAATACATATAAATATTAGGCTAGGCTTGGCAAGTCGGAAGCTGAATTTCTGCAGTGAAACGCTACTCAAAATCTCTTACAGCATTACTTTACCCATTCAACAAGCAAATATCTGTAGATTTGAGGAATCAGTGACAGACTTAACGGGAAAGAAAACCAAAGTCTAATGCCCTTTGTCATTGGGAGACAGTGGGACATAGTTGTACAGAAGATTACAGCCTGGGTGTTCAAAGAACGGCATTTAGTACATGCATTGTGCTATCACAATGTGAGCTCTGCTACTTTTGGGTATGTGTGTCGAAGATTAACAATGCTTGTATACAGTAAGAGAGACAGGCATTTCATTGCAGGAGCACAACACTGCTTTGGAATTCTGTCCAAATTCAACCTGTCCTTTGGACACAACTGAATGTACAGGAGATATGGTGAAATTCAGTAGAATAAAACAATACTACTCAGTGGGATCCAGAAGGCTGCTTTCTCTGTTGTCTCTCCCTGTGATTTTGCTGGTCTTCAAGAAATCTTTGGAGACCTAGGTTTTTCCCCTCACATGTTGAGATCAGGTTGCTTTTGGAGCTTGAAATGGGTGTTTTGTTTTCAAAATATCAGAGTAAAGAGCCTCAACTATTTCATTTTACATTGGGTTTTGTTTGTGGTGTTTCATATTGTGTTTATTTATATTCAGTTATATAAGGGTTATTTAATTAAGATGGGTGGCCATATGTATTGCTTGGATAAATAAAGTAAATAAGCTAAGAAATATTCTATACGTTGCCTTTATTGACTTAAAAGAGGGACTTTATCCAATTCTCAGACAGGCACTAAGCAAAGACTGACTCTATGGATCTAGGACTAAAATAGGGGATGGGTGGCTCAGTGGCTAAGACGCTGAGCTTGTCGATCAGAAGGTTGGCAGTTTGGCGGTTCAAATCCCTAGTGCCGCATAACAGGTGAGCTCCCATTACTTGTCCCACCTTCTGACAACCTAGTAGTTTGAAAGCATGTAAAAAAATGCAAGTAGAAAAATAGGGACCACTTTAGTGGGAAGGTAATAGCATTCCGTGAGCCTTTGGCATTTAGTCATGCCGGCCATATGACCACAGAGATGTCTTTGGACAGCGCTGGCTCTTCGTCTTTGAAACAGAGATGAGCACCACCCCCTAGAGTCGGGAACGACTAGCACATATGTGTGAGGGGAACCTTTTCCTTAACCTTATGGATCAATGTGTCCGCTTCTGATCCTAAAACTGATGAAAATACTTGCCTTGGGATGCCTCTCAACACCATCCTCTACATTTCAATCTCTGCATTAATTCCATAAGCCAAATTTTGGCAACAGTAAATCTCATGCTTCCAAGTTGGCAAACAGGCCCATTTTAGTTACTTAGGCTATTGAAGCAGTTATCCTCTTCACAATGTGAGGGCACATAAAGTGGAAGTTGCAACATCTTGCTTTACCGCATGTTGTAGAGAAGAAAGAAGAAAGAGGTTATTATCAATAGCCTAGGACTAAAATGAATTATCTTTACCAAATCATTGCCTGAAAATAAATGATAAAAGGTAAAGGAATCCCTGTGGAATTTACTCTGCTAGTTGCTTTTGACTATAGAGGCCGATGCTCATATCAGTTTCAGTCCATCTTTGGACACTGTCCAAAGATGTGGACAGTGATTCCATGGTGATGTGGCCAGCATGATATCATGGAGCACTGTTATCGTCCCACCGAAGTGGTACCTATTTGTCTACTCACATTTGCTTGCTTTTGAACTGCTAGGTTGCCAGGATCTGGGGCGACAACTGTAAATCAGATATTTAAATAGATGAGAATTATTTTTAATCCTCTACCATTTGGAGGAGACCAATAAAAGTTATCAGTGATCCATATATCCAGTTGTCTCAGCTACAAATTTTTCAGTCACAAATTGACTTCCGTGGACCTTACTTCATATTTAAGTGGTCAGTACAGGGTGTGTGCATAAGTTCACTAACGTGCCAATGATGTGCCCTGTCATTGTATTTTTTTCCTTTTATTCTTCTTCTCATTTTTGTTTGACAAATTCTAATAAATAAATAAAATAATACATCAAGCTATATTTCCATCACTAAAATCAATTATATTAACATGATTAGCTTTCTACTTTATGATTCACAGTTTTGTAGTTACAAGAGGAAAGGTTCCCCAAAGCCATCTAATCCAATTTTTAAACCACCATATTCCAAATTCATTATAGTGTATCTAACTTTCTACTACATTGGGAAAAGTATAGTTTCTTCAGTGGCTTATATGCTGTCTTCGTGCCTTGAAATCTGGTAAAAATGATCTTTAACGGGGAATCTCTAATCACCTTGACACAGGTGCTTTTCAAATTATAGCAAGGATCATAAGAAATTAGGCCAAAGATCACATGTGGTCCAATTTGCTAAGACAAATCATAAATAGCTAACAGGCAACCATAGAAAGTGACAACCATGCTTAAAGTGTTAGCAAAAATAATTATTCACCTTGACACTGCTTCTGATTGTATCAACATTCTGCCCATTTGTTTTGTTTTTATCCATTATATACTACCATTGCACCGATTATGCGCCCCTGTATACAAATCTTACTACTGGCAGCTTCAGTATCAACCAAGTACAGACAATGGTAGGTAGCACAAGGCCCTACGGCAAAGAGGTTTACTCCAAACAATTATCAGATTACTGGCTTCCTTTGACCCTGATGATTTTTTTATTCACCCCAAGGAAGAGGCTGACAAGATGTCCTTGACAGATGTATTCAAAGAGCAAACAATAGGGAACAAGTACTGCAGATATAATGCTTGGAAACCAGTGGAGGAGACATCATCCACACAGGCAAATAGGAATTGATAGGAAGGGCTGCCCTTTGATTCTCACATTGGTAGTAAGCCCATATGTATATCTAGAGAACTCAGCTTCAGCTGTTAAAGAATGGGGTGGAACTGAGATGGCCCTGATAAAGCCGTGGCATATATTTCAATTGCTTCACTTCCATATGAACAAAGCTAGCATCTTTTTTTTTTAATGAGCCTTTTTGTTTTTTCCTGACCTATACAGTATCTATTTTATAACCTGTGCATTACCTTATATATACATCAGATGGTGAAAAGTTGATGTTGTCGTATTCACTGGAGATAAAAGTTTCATAGTGAAAACATGGAATAATTTGGGGGCTCCCTATCCTTCCAAGAGAATCAGCCAAGCTGATCTGTAATAAAATGTCACTGATATCTATTTTATATTATTTGAACCTGTTATGAGTAATTCCTATTTTCTGCTTCCTGTAAGTCACTTATGAGGCAGCTTTCCTTCCTGTAGTTTACAAATGGCCACACACATCCTCTCACCCACCGATTACATTGATTCTGTTTGTTTCACGTGACAAAATGCTATTTTGCCTCTCATCGTCCCATGTGCTCCATCTTCTTGAGTGTAAGGAACTTAATTTTCTTCTGTAATTCTCTTTATATCCTATGGCACATAAAAGATACTGATTACTACTAATGGCTTAGCTCTGAAACTAATCCTGTGCAGTTATAAACTATAGTGATCTATGGTAAATGCTGCATTTTCATGGTTCAGTATCTGAGCATAACACAGTGTGTCAAAGCAATCACTGTGGGAAGCTTACTCCGGAAATTATTCTTACAGCTGTTGTAAAGCTGCCCAGTTCTACAGAAATCTCACTATTACCTTCACTGCTCCTGAAAGCTGAATGGTCCAAAGTTGTAAGTGGAGCTGTCTCTGTATATTTGTGGAATCATAACTAGCAAATTGATATGTTTGCAGAGTCCCTAAGGCTTCTAGCTCATTTCACTGAGAGTTTAGTATTGAATGAATCAGAAATGGTGGCTGGATACAGGTTTAGTGGGAAAAGTTTGGCCTGTGGCCATATTGTTTTGTAATATCAAAAGGGTTAGTTGAATTGAGCACTTGATGTAGAACATGGGAATTAAGTAAATGAAGCATTTCCCATCACTTTTATGTACTTGCCAGGAAAAGCGTCATATCCTTAATGTCTTCTACATAGTTTGCTTACACAGCAGCAAAGCAGTTCATATTTTTGCTCAAAGGACCACTGCAAATATATATATTCTTTAGGCTGCATAAAGGAACTCATCATAGAGGAGTTTACAAAACAACATTTGCAACATTTGGAGCACGTAATACAGTAACAAAGCTGTATTTCTCTAATTTTGAAATCAATACCTTTTTTGCAAGCAAATTTTCGTATTAGAGATAAGGGAATCTAATCAAGAACTTTCTGTTGTTTACATGCTAAATCAATCTATCCTGAAACAACTTGTAGGGTGGAATGATGGAGGGCAAGAAACCATTATTATTTCCCATGAACAAGGAATTTTTATTGTCTTAATTTCACTTTCTTTTCTCCCATTCAATTGTGTGCAGTTCTCAGAGCCTGCCTGGACAAGTCCCTGCACTTTTCTTGGTAAGGCTTTTTTCAGAAATGGTTTCCACTTGTCTCCTCCTTTCTACAGCTGAGTGAGAGTGATTGGCCCAAAGTCATTCAGCGGGCTTCATGCTTAAGAGGGGACTAGAGCTCACAATCTTTTGGTTTCTAACCTGTTACCTTAACCAATACACAAAATTGTTTCACTTATAGCCCTTGACAAAATGAATAAAATAGCATAACATACTCAATCTAGCTAGAATGTTGTGTACCGAACAAGTAGCTGCTATGTAAATAAGCTTTGCTAATCTCTATACTCTAGACTTTATACATACACCAGCAGTGGGTTTCATATTATGTTACTACCAGTTCGCCACATGCTCTAACGCTTGCTTCGTGCGTGCACATGCCCAGTTCGTGCACGCACCTGCCTTGCGTGCATGCACTTTGCTCGTGTGTATGCCTTCTCTACGTGCACCCAGCCTCAAAAATGTGCCTAAATAGGATGGCATAGAGCCAGAGTGGATGAGCGGGCCCACCTGCGATTTCCGCTACCAGTTCGGGTGAATCGGTCCAACTGGTGGCTGAATACCACCTCTGACATACATTCTTTCTCTCTCTTTCTCTCTTATCTGTCATCCATCTATCTATTTACACACACACACACAGACACACATGAAAACTTCAGTGGCTTGCATAAAAGAAAAAAAGTTAGCCTACCTATGAATATACAAAAAAGGTGGTGGGGGAGGTGGAGCCTTTTAAACTAGATTAACAGAAACATTGATCAGGAATGAGCGATCAACAAGACAGACATAATAGTGAAGGAAGTTAGCACCCACCCACCCCTCCTAGAGGAATGAAATATCTTAGGAAATATTAAAAAGGCAGAATAT
>JANHFT010000537.1:465192-489426 GCA_032467955.1 Pseudoxenodon macrops | reverse complement strand
CCAACAGAGGGCATAAAACTCAGGCACTCCCAGCAATCCCTCCCTTTTCTGGTGGTCTTTCAACATCTTGAAACATGTGATTGCCTTTTCCCCAGGACCTCAAACCATGTAGTCCTGCTGTCCACCATTAAACCATCTTTCCAAGCAGCCACCATGTTTTCAGTGTCTTTTTCCCCATTTGGAGTTGAACCCAGATGGATATTTCTTCCAACAACAGGAAATGGGAAGAATGGCAATATGGATAAATTGACTGAAGGCATTACTCTGTACATTATATTGAGTGGGGGAGGCCATATATGCAACTGACATTCCATGGGCAAAGATAGTTTGGGCTGAATGGGAAATAGGAATGATAACAAAAACCCGATCTTAGAAAAAATGTGATATGCCTCCAGGGCAGGATCAGGAAATGTTTATAGAGATAAGTAAAGTCTAGAACACTAGCTGCAGGGAATTTCAATTATCCAAGTATAAAAACTAAGGAAGGACTATTCCTTTCTTGAGAACAATTCTGCCACAGTAATATTATTCTCCACAGGATGTTGACATACTCACAAGATTAGAGGCTTTGTCTCAGTGACCATAATATAATTAGACAACCTTCAAAACCACAGTTCTATTAAAAACAATGACAGGAAGCACATATACACACACAAATGTACTATTTTCTCCTTGGAAATAAAAGAACTATATTAAAGGGGCAATTCTTGGCACAGGAGGCAACTGACCTTTCACAGCATTAAGAATACTTATATGTGTCAGTTTGCTTTTGGAGCCTTCTGATACATTGTCCACCTTGGTTCATGTAAGCATCTATGCTATCACCCTTGTCAAAATGAATCATGTCTCTTACCTGCTTCACATCTTACCCTCAATAAATAAAACAAAAAATGGCATCTTACTTGCAAGTAGAGTTACTTTGCTACCCAGCTCAGCAGAAACCTCTGAATTTGATCACACACATAAGCAAAATACCTACTCCCCCAGCTATCTGAGTAACTAAATCATAATAATACAAATCTCCTTCCCTCTTCCCAACTAACTGTCTCCTTCTGATGCATATGACTATTGTGACATCTAGATGTAAACATCTAGAAGCTCAAGGCCAAAGCTTTTATATGAGGTGGGCTTTTAGATTATAAAGCTTTGAAGAGACTCAGTTCCACTGGCTTTCACATGAAGATGACTTGTGGTTGCTGGTCCTTGTGGAAAAAGTGGTTTTTCGAGAAATTACCAGTGGCGATATTAGTTTCAGCTAAACCTGGACCAATGGCCTTCTGCAATTTGATTTCTCATTTTTTCCTCAAGAAAAAGAGATATTTTGTCAGAATTTCTCAAGGATTTTTAAAATGTAACCTAAGAGTTGGACGGGACCTTGGAGATTTTTTAGTCCAACCCCCTCCTAGGCAGGAAACCCTATACAATTTCAGACAAATGGTTATCCAATTGTCATGCCCCCCTTTCCCGTCAGAATCTGAATCTGCAGGAGAAGATGAGCTGGAACTAGAACTGAGACAGATGGAGAGGCTGGCTCTGTTGGTCTTGGAGGAAAATGTGGAAGGGCAGAGTCAGTCCAGGCAAGGCTTTTCTGAATTAGTAAGGCCTGCAGATAAAGAGAGCTCAGGATAAAAGCAAGGACTACCCCCTCCTAATCAGAGAACTGGGAGGGAAGATAGACGGTGAGATCAATGCAGATTGAGCCATCTATGAGGGAGGAGAGTGCCCCGCCACCTTTCACAAGGCACACCTGGGGACTGAGATGTAAGGAGGTGCCGGTGAGAAGGGCATTTATCGGAAATAAGCCTTGAATCTGTGGAGCCTTATGTGCACTTGCCAAAGCCTGGAGATTACTGTATTCTATCTTGTGGGGCTTGCCAGTTTGACTGATTCACTGAACTTCTTGCTCTGGTTACTGTTTAGCTAACCTGGCTTATTGGGTTGCTGGCCCTGGTTAATGTTTGGGTTAATCTGTTTTATTGTACTGCTGGCCCTGGTTTCTGTTTGATTAACCTGGCTTACTGGACTACTTGCAACCAGCGTTTTCTGAAGGTACGTATGAGAGGACTTGTATTGAATGTGGGAATGTTTGGGGTCACAGTTGGAGCAATAAAGGGGGGTTAGACCTGTTCTCTGGTTGTGTTGCTTTCATGCCATGCCCCAGGTCATCACACCAATCTCCTCCTAAAAATTTCCAGTGTTGGAGCATTCACAACTTCTAGAGACAAGTTGTTCCATTGATTAATTATTCTGTCAGGAAATTTATCCTTAGCTCTAGGCTGCTTCTCTCCTTGATTAGTTTCCACCCATTGCTTCTTGTCTTTCCCTCAGGTGAATAGCTTGACTCCCTCTTTTTTGTGGCAGCCCCTGAGATATTGGGACACTGCTATCATGTCACCCATAGTCTTTCTTTTCATTAAACTAGGCATACCCAGTTCCAGCAACCGTTCTTTATATGTTTTTGCCTCCAGTCCCCTAATAGTGAGAATTATTTTCATGAGTTGACTATAGCACGTTACTCATAAAGCTCAGTTATTGAAGTCCCTGAATATTTGAAGGATGATAACTCTTTGCCACTGCTGTTAGCAGCAAGGGAAATTTAAAATTGTATGTGGGAATCACTTGTCTTTAATTTTCTTTCTAGAGCAATCTCTGCAGCTAAGTGTGTATCTGTACATGAGTATTTGGATGTATTGATGAGGGTAGATCCCAAAAGCTCTTCACTACATCTCAGTATGTCAACTGTTCATTTAGCTAATAGATCCTTAAAGCACAGCACACGGTTTTGTGTACTATTCAGAGTCCATTGGAATTGGGCAGCCACAACAAATTTGAATGAATAAATGGCTGACTGACTGACTGAATTATCTTTTTACCTCAAAAGAAGTTGTCCAGCCCTATTTTTCAGCTGCATAAAACCAGCTGATCTGTCCTTCTTGTTTTATCAGTAACTGTTTCTGAAGGATAGAAATACATGAAGGTCTCCTCACCTGGTCCCCAGTCCAGCACAAAAACTGTCTGTCTTGTCTAGTCTAGGGTGGTGTGATGCTTACCTTGAACATGAAGATTTTCTGCATCAGTGTGTTCAATGGCCTATACATTTTGACAACCTCAGTCATGTGAGACTAATCTGCATCCTGAGGTAAGAAAGGAATAAACCAATTTTAGCATGTAAAGCCTACAGAGGTTTTCTAGGCAAGCATTCTGCTCTAAAGATGAGGTAGCAAATGGCTGATGCAAATGAACAGGGACAACCAAAGTAACACAACGATCAGAATTTTGGTCTAGGGAGGCTAAGGTAACTAAATTTCCAGTCTATCCTTTCTCATGGAAGCTTACTGAGTGAGTTTGGGCAGTTTTAGTCTAGTTTACCTTGGGACATTGGTCTGTGGAGAGAGAAAAAAGGAGGAAAAATACTGTATACACCAATTTGATCCCCTGAAGGCAAAACAAGGAATATATCAATGAAACAAGCAAGCACAACAATGCAAGCTCTCTAGAGCTAGGCAATAAAGCTTTTGGGGCAATATTTGTCTGCTTAGACTTGGGTTTGGTTCATTCTCAGCACACCTGGAAGTTTCATTCCTTTGTGACTTTCATTCAGAAGCTTTTTTCCCCCACTGTCTCCCTCCTCCTGCCCTTGCATATTCTTCCTCAGTTTTCAATATTAGGGGACTGGAGGATAAAATATACAAAGAACAGTTGTCGCAGTTTAATGAAAAGGATATGGGTGACATGATAGCAGTGTTCCAATATTTAAGGAACTGCCACAAAGAAGAGGGAGTCAACCTATTATCAAGAGCACATGAAGGCAGGACAAGAATGGATGGAAACTAAACAATGGATGGAAACCAAACAAGAAATAAGGAGAAATCTCCTGACAGAACAATTAATCAGTGGAATACCTTATCTCCAAAATTTTGGGTGCTCCAACACTGGAGGTTTTTAAGAAGAGATTGGACAGCCATTTGTCTGAAATAGTATAGGGTTTCCTGATTGAGGGTTGGACAAAAAAGCCTCCAGGGTTCCTTCCAATTCTGTTACTCTGTTATTCATATGTATCACTTATGGTTTATTATTTTAAATAAATTCTCATGGATTCCTAATTTACATAAAAAGTATTTTTTGTTCCCATGAAAATTAGAGATGGGATTCCAAGGACTATTTGCACAGGCTAATATAGCATTTCCATGTTGGAAAATCATGAAAATATCAGTTAGGGAATAGACTTGACAAATCTTACTTGATCAAACATGGAGCCTTTCGCTCCCTCTGTACCTCTGGCCCCATTTTCTCTCATGTTCCAAAATGGCTTCATTAAAATAAAAGCACAACCTTAGGGACTACATAGGCCAGAATAGTAGATACCTAAACGGTATTTATTTATGACTGGCCTAAATGTAAAGTGAATTAAAATTTAAAAGATTGAACTCAGGTAGGCTTCAGATGTCTGTGCAATAACATCCATTAGGAAGATGAAAGAACACAGAATACCCAAGTGATAAGGACATGTCAATTTAGCGGTCAAGCATACCTTTAGAGTTAATAGCAAGGCAAATTAAAGAAATATTAGGTTGCTCTCATATTTATTGTACAAAAGGGGGGGAGAGATCCATGGTTCTAAAAGATTCATTGGAAAAGAAAGCTTGGTACATAAGGTGGTAGAGTTAATACTGCCTGAAAATAATGCTACAATCCTGTCCATGTTTACTCTGCCTGAGAGCACTAACAGCTGAGGAAGCATACCAACATTTTTGCTCTGAGCAGTATATGCCTGAAAGAAAGACATATTTGTGGTGAACATTACTGGTATAGTTGTTTTTGTAGAAATAAAGAACTTGAACTGAAAAGTCAAAGATAGCTGGCTTTTGCTCCTGAATTGTTTTGAAATGTTCATTTTCCTTACATTAATCTTAATTTTCCACAATACAATATGATATGAGTTCATTATTTTAGGAAGAGTTTGTAACATGTACGAATCAAGAAAGAGTTCCGTTAAGAAATAATTCTTGGCAACTAGCTCAACACACCTGTTAGGATATTGAATTTAATAGCTGGAACAGTAAAGTGCACAATAGGCCAGAACACACAGTTGTAGTTGATTAGTTAGAGAATGCTGACTCATGCATGAGGCAATCTATGCTATGATTGGTTGCCGTAAGCACAAAGGGGAGTTTCCCTTTTTTTACCCGCCTTTATCTTCTGTGTATTCTGTATACTGTTTAATTTATCTCATGATGTTCCTGTGTTCCTAATTAAGTCCACATAACTGTACTTCTTTCACTCTCTTAGTGGCATCTTGACCGTCCTTTCTTTCATTCAGTCATTTCTTCTCCCTGTGACTATTAAAGCCTTGATTCACTCTGAGTGACTCCTGCTTTTCTGCTCTTCATTGGCCAACCTACCAAAACCTTTGGCCAAAGATTTGTACTGTCTCCTTTCTAACCCTTGCTTATTTGTGAGTGGCCTTTCTAACAAGAGAACGAGATTCAACCACATCTGGATTCCTAATGCACTGCTTTCTTCATTTTCTCCTTTCCTTTCTCTCATTTTCTATTTCACTATAACCAAAGTTAGGTTTCCAATTCTCTGCTTCTTCCTCAGAACTATTTGGTTTTTTTCTTTTATTCTATCCCACCTGTTACTACATGACTTTTAGAAGTTTGGGTTGATTAAATTACAAAATGGAGCTAGAAGCTGTAAGAAGAACTTCTGTAAGAAGTTGTAAGAATTTACTACTCAGGTTTACCTATCTTCAGGACACTTATTCCTGCATTCTACAATTTAACAATTTAGCATAACATCTGCCTTCCATGGACTTCACAGCAACCCTTGGATTATACCAATGAGACCAAAACTTTTGCTTGCTTTCAATACATCTCCACTAGAATGCAGGAGAAGCTTTTCAAATACTGAGTGTACATTGCAGATAATATATAACATTGCATTAGTAGGCTCTTTCTATAAACAGCATAGTTTCCATAGTTTGTTTCATTCATTCATTCATTCATTCATTCATTCATTCATTCATTCATTCATTCATTCATTCAACCCAAATGGTAGTTTTCTCAGTAACACCAGCCTATCCTTCCTTCTGCTACATCAGGGCTCTCCAACCTTGGCAACTTTAAGACTTGTGGACTTCAACTCCCAGAATTTCTCAGCCAGCCATGAGGAATTCTGGGAGATGGCAACTTTAAGACTGGAAGTCCACAAGTCTTAAAGTTTTCAAGGTTAAGGACCCCATGCTACATGGACTGTTCTACTAAATACCATATATATTGTTATATAGTAGTCCTCAATTCAGTAATTAGGTTTCTCAACTAATTTCATGCAAAAGGTATGTATTTCATTTCTATGTTGAGGATGATTGTAACAGCAGGTGCTATTTTTATTTTATTTCTTTCGAATGTTTGTATGCCACCCTTAAAAACCTTGCACTAACCATTTATATATACCTGTGGACTTTGATTGACTCAATAGAGGTTGACTAAGGCTGAAGTTATGTATGAGAGTAGACATGTAACCAATCTTCAGCTCGTTGCCTGAAAATTAGGTGGAGAAATAACAGAAGAATGCCATATGTGTGCATTAAAAAACTCTCCCATTACTTAATATTGATATCTTGTTGAAAAACTAGCTTAAATGCTGCATTAGGTTTTCTTTGATATACCTGGAGTTTACATTCTAGTTCTATAAATAGGGCTTACTTTGTATAACAGTTCCTTTATTTTGCCC
Source organism: Pseudoxenodon macrops (assembly GCA_032467955.1). NCBI lineage: Eukaryota > Metazoa > Chordata > Lepidosauria > Squamata > Pseudoxenodontidae > Pseudoxenodon > Pseudoxenodon macrops. Next base: position 482,691 of record JANHFT010000537.1, on the reverse strand, counting down.
CTGGTTTGTTCAGATCTTTCAAGAGGGCTTGACAACTAGTCAAAACACATGCTATTATTACTGACATAATGCACAGGAGAGTTATTCATAGTTTAGAAAGCCACTTAAATTATGTAAAAATGTGCATAAAAACGTGTGTATTTTTTTCTTCTCTTCACTTTTGTACCCCAGGCAGCCAGGTCTACTTGAGGCTGATGAAGAAAGTTGGATGGTGAAGGTCCAGGGTTAAATTGGTTCCTCTTGGAGCAGGGATGGGATACAGAATTATAACCAAGTACTTTATTTATTTATTTTCAATTTATTGGTTGTTCAAACCCAATGGACTCTAATATAATCTGTATCTATAGAGTAATTAAATAAATAAATTACAATCTTTCTCCTGGTATCGAGGTGGTGCAGTGGTTAGAATGCAGTACTGCAGGCTACTTCTGCTGACTGCTGACTGCCAGCAGCTCGGCAGTTCGATTCTTACCAGCTCAAGTTTGACTCAGCCGTCCATCCTTCCGAGGTTGATAAAATGAGGAGCCAGATTGTTGGGGGCAATATGCTGACTTGGTAAACCACTTAGAGAGGGCTGCAAAGCACTATGAAGCAGCATATAAGTGTTGTTGCTATTGCTATCAACTTACAACCATTCATTTAGTGACCATTCAAAGTTACCACGGCACTGGAAAAAACTGACTTATGACTGTTTTTCAACCATTGCAGCATCCTCATAGTCACATGATCAAAATTTGGACACAGGTTGCTCAGCATGTATCTATGATGGTTGCAGTATCCCGGGGTCATGTGTGATCACCTTTTGTGACCTTCTGACAAGCATAGTCAATGGGAAATCCAGATTCACTTAACAACCGTGTTACTAACTTAACAACTGCAGTGATTCACTTAACAACTATGGCAAGTAAGGTCACAAAAGGTGGCAAAACTCACTTAACAAATGTCTTGCTTAGCCATGGAAATTTTGGGCTCAACTGTAGTTGTAAGTCAAGGATTATCTTCCATTCTATTTAGCATTCTCCTCTTTTGCTGCAGACCTGAAAGAGACATCAGGAACAACATGAACTTTTAATGTTGTTTCATCCTGAACATATTTTAGAAGTCCATGTATTCAGAGTCCTTGATGTTCTGTCAGCCAACAATGTGCATGACAAGCTTGGCAAGTAGTTCAGGCAGTGGACACGCCAGAGGCTACTGTAAGATTTGGCCCAACTTTGGGTGATCTCAGATCAACATGTGGTTTGACATCAGTTTCCCGAGACTTTCCAATATTTAGATAGAGCTTTACATGACTGCACTGCTGTGTTATTGCCCATGGCTGCAGGCTGCTTTGCAGAGAAATCTGTGAACAAGACTCCACATGGTGAGAATGCCTGGAGGTTCCCATAACACTGACGGCTTCTAAGAGCTGCCACAGATAGGAGCAGAAACCCTCCTTCCTCCATTTTCTCATCACCGCTGCTATTTCTTCCCCTCCCGGCAAAGCAAAGCTGATACACAAACAGACAGCAGGGCAAGTAAACAACGCAATCGCAGGAACATGCAGAATATGGGTCTCAGCATGGAGCTGAAGTAGCAACTACAATTGGTACATTTACCTGGAGTCTTCTCTCCACAGGAGCCTCATTCACCACCTTCTTCTCCTTGGTAATGGAGGACACTGATCCTGTACTTTTTTATTTAAAAAACCCAAGCTTTTGTACAGTGTTAATGGTGGCTTTAAATATCATATATTAAAGTCTGTTTAGGAGTGCAGCCTAGAAGAGCAGCTGCAGATTACAGCCATGGCAAAAGACACAGGTGTCTTTCATGCTGCTAAAGTACAAATATCCAAGACTGCCTTCCATGTTCCTGTTGACTTGAAATGCCAAAGATGGACAGTTAGGTGTCACACAGATTAATGTGCTCATATTTGCAAACATCCAGGTAACCTGTCAGTCTTCAGTAAACTAGACCTTTACGGTGCCCAGGAGGGATCGCAAGCTGGCTGTCTTGCTTCAAGTTGTTACAGCCACGTAGGTCAAATGGGTGTGAACTGCTGTCTTTTAAACCAGCAGAGTTTGTGAAAAAGAAAAAAGGTCTGCCTTCCTCATGGCCAGAAGCTTCCTTGGGCCCTAGAGAGGAGGGGTCAAACTATTTCTTATTCTAACCACAATGTTGCTTTAAACTTCATATCTGGCATCTCTGCCTGTTATCAAAGAGATTTAATACACAAAGTTGGCTTGATGGTTTAATAGATACTGAAAAATTGGTCAGATATAGACACAGATGATATGGATGTGTAAGGGAAGGCAGACAATATAGGTTAATTACAGTTGGTTGGTTGGTTGGTTGGTTGGTTGGTTGGTTGGTTGACTTCCTTTATAAACTTCATAATTGTTATGATTGTAAACCAGAAATTCTTCTTTTCCAGAATATGTTTAGCTTTTAAATATCATCACACTAATATCTCTTTGAATAATCTGGATTTTGTTAAGTACAGAGTATTATTAGCATATTTCTTTTTTCCTAGAACTTATTCCCTGTCATATAAATTTATAATTAGGAAGGGGGAGATTTGGGTCATTTTAATGCAACTGTACTTAAGGGTTGCACTTTTGGACCAATATGAATTCAGTTAGCCTTGGAAATTCCATACTTTTATGAATAGTGCAATGGACTTCTCTAATAAAAAACGGAACTGTTACAGAAATGAGTACATTAGGGATGTCTATGCTTATAATTGCGTGAATAAATGAAAATAACATTCAAGAAGTAGCCAACTCAAGAAAGGGACATATTTACCAAAATAGTATGCAATAAATACGTTTCACTTTTCAAAATCAGTCAAATTTGCACTAGCTAGCCTCCTTAAAGATATTTAAATTGTACTGAAAATATGCTTTTTAAGAAAAGAGAGCATATCCAATTTGCCTTTTATCTTTGAGAAGGAGAGAATTCATCACCTTGCCTAAATTTCATTAGAGATAAAAGCAGACAGATAAATAGATACCAACTGGTTGACCTTACTTCTGTCTATGATAGTATAGAACAAGATAAAATATAGCAAAATACAATGAGTCATCCATGCAAATATGAAAAAGCAAGTAGCATATACAATTTAAACATTACAACCATAGATTCCATAAAAGTAATCTAAAAAAACTAAACCTATGAAACCCATTAACCTGTAAAAACAACAACAACCAAGACTTGGCAATCTGCATATTTGTCTATTTATCTGTTTCTATCTCTAATATAATAAAATTGAGGGGGGGGAGTTGAGCTGATATTTCTCTCCTGAGTTTTATTTTAAATTGAACAAATTCAAAGCCAAAACTACACAGTAGTGCAAGCAATGTATATAATGTCACCTGCATTCCAGAACTCTGGATGAATGGAAAAGGGCTCTTATAGCTCCCTTGTGTTCTTAGCAGGCCCAGCCTATAGCAGGGAACCAGGCACTGCCCACATTTTTATATTGGTCCTCGCACACAGAGCATGAAGGCCTTTCAATTCACTTGATGGTTTGTAAGTTAGCTGCAGTCCAACCGTCTTGTTACTATCCATCACGTTTATAGGTCATGCGCTTTTATTCACTGTATTTCAGTTCAGTTTTAATGCCAGTCCAGGGCCACAGGGTAGTAGTCAACAACAAAGATCTAAACACAGTTTAAAAGGTAAAGCCATAAAAGAGAAAAATAATAGCTAAAATCACTGCTCGGTACCTAAAGGCTCTACGGAGGTTTCTTTTCTTGCCGTGTTTATTTTGAGCAATGCTCAAAGACAGCACTTTATTATTTCCAGAGATATGCACAGAGTGTCAACCTGTCTCTTGCCATTGCCCAGATGGCAATCTTCAAGAGAGATTTTCAGTCAGTGGTACACAGTCAATGATATGTATATGAAAAGCCTTTTTTGTCTCTGCACCTTCCAGCTAAGTGTGAGACAGGAAGAAAAGCAGGCTCAGTCTTTTGTTGTGGACAGTAGTAGCCTTGGGTTTCATTTATGGATCCACAATAGGGCAAACCTTCTGCATAGGAAGCTGCTAGAATGTCTGAATTCCAATTAGGATTGGGTACTGATTTTATGATTCCTATAGAAGAGAACCAATATTTTAGGAAGGAGACCCTTAAGTCTGTACAGTCAATCGTTACACTTTTTGGCACTGCTGGTGGAGAATCGTGTTTGTCTATGATTGGCAAAAATGAGAAGGAATAAGGTAGCACCTTTTAAAGCCATAACATTTATGTAGGATTGAAATTGGGATTGGGGAACAAGACAGTGTGGTTAGTTGTAGATACAGATGCAACATAGTAGAGGAAGAACATTTGAAGATACCCCTAATCTTGTTTGAGAAGATGTTGGGCTTGTTGAAGCTGGTTTATTAGAGGAAGACACTGATGATTCCAAAAATCAGTTCCTTAAATGGTCTGTAAACGTGGTCCATCATATATGATATGGGATTAAGATAAATAATTTAATGGAGCATAAACAAGCATGGACTGGAGATGCTTAAGTTACAATTTTCTACTTTCCTTTGGTGGAATCTGGTGCAGGAGGGAGAAGTAAAGAGAAACATTAACATCAGGAGTCCTTGGTATGCAAGAATCAGTTGCAGAAGGGAATCCTTCTCAGCATTCATCAGATAGTTATTCCGACTGTGCGTTAGTCTGACAAGACTCTGTCTATGAACAAACAGCAATAAAGAAATTGCTTTGAGCTTTTACACCTGTCACTCTTGGGTTTCCACACTTGACATTTCCTGTGGATTCTAACTCAGAAAGAAAAAGGGTGGATCATATTCTTTTTTTCATGAAACACGGGAAATACAACAGTTAACATCTCCTAATATTTTGTCTGTGCCAAAAACAGAACATGTAATTCCTTTTATTTCTCCTGTACCCAAAACAGATAACACAAATCTGTTGTGGAGAAAGCCCCCTAGGAGAGAGAAGTAGAGGTTTTAAAGCAAAAGGTAAGACCATTCTAGCTATAATGTCAATTCTACTAGCATAGGACAGCACTCAAGGCCAACCTTGTTTGGCTTATGATATGGGAAATCTAGGTTCAAATGCCCATCTAACCCTAAGGCTTTCAGCAAGCTCCTGTGCTTTAGTTCAGAGGTACATCACTCACCCTTGAAGGCCTTGGGTGAGGTCTGCAGAGATCTCCAGAAGTTGTTACCAATCTGTCGTTTTTAATGAGGCAGAAGGTGAAAATTAGTAAACACATGCCTTTCCAATATTCCAATAATAGCAATTATATTAATGTCAATTAGCACATTAATTATATTTATTTTAATTAACGTATTAACTATACAATCAATTATAGGTTGTCACTCTTGTTTTAATTCAGGCACTACTATGTAGAGTGCAAGCCCCAGGAAATCCTTAATTCTAGGATTAGAGTTGGAACCCATCTGTTAGCCAATCCATCTTGTAAATTAGCTATGGGAATAGAAAGTTTGGGAACCATCCAGAGCATGCCAGAGAAAAGGTAAAGTTTGGATTTTTGGGGAGGAAAAAATATCAGAAGGTACATTTTCTGCTTCCTTATTAAATGGGAAATTATTACAATGTTAATCAATCAAGGAAATAACTTCATTTTTCTTCCAAATGTAATTTATTGTACAGAGTAATTTAACTCAGTTATGAACATATGATTTTCCATGAAGAAGTCTTCTCTCTTTGTAAAACATTGTGTGTGAACATACTGTCCGTGTCTCCAAATATTAATAAAATACTGAGTTTTGTCACTGAAAACAGGTAGTTATTAGAATAGAAATACATTAACATTCACAGCACAGTACAAAATGAAACAGAAATCTATCAGTTCCCCCCAAAATAAATTCCAAAATCCACTTGACTATATTTCTCAAATAAGTTAATTATGTATCTTGCCATATTAAATTCATATTAAGATTTCTGGATTTTTCCTACAATTCCCAATCCCCTGATTCTATTGGTGGAAAACAACTCATGAGAAAACAACAAGAAAGCAATCCACCATCCTTCCATTTTCTGGCCTTTGTTCACATAGTTATATCTATACCAGGGGTCTGCAACCTTATACACTTAAAGAGCCATTTGGACCTGTTTCCCACATAAAAGAAAACACCGGGAGCCACAAAACCCTTCCCGTGCCTGACTATTTCCTGAATGGCCACAAAACTAGTGTTTGTAGTTGAATTAGACGTTCTGTTTTCTACTGAAATGTTCTTTTCTTGGATTTATCCATGGTTGGCCAACCGGGGGTTGAAAATCTGAATAAATCGTGTACCGGTGGGTATCGCACATTGGTGGTTGTGACACATATTTTGAGTGACAGGGAGCCACAGCAGAGGGGTGAAAGAGCCACGGGTGGCTCCAGAGCCACAGGTTGCTGACCCCTGATCTATACAATTTATTGTGAATTGTGTCTTTTTCCTCCCTCCCCTTTAGAGGTTCAATGGCATCTGCAGGCCAGCAAGGAAGAGCTCAAAACTTGCCCCTTTTTGATTTATGTTGTAATGCTGTAATGTACATCCAAAAGGAAGCTGTTGCATTAATTACTCACACATGTGAAATCGTATATAGCAATTAAGTAGATTAGAGATTGTGCAGAAGTTAGATCAGGATGTTTGGTTAGACACTTCAGTGAATTGCAATAGATTTGCAAAGATTTCAAATTCTCAGTACAGATAATCTTCAATTTAGAACCACAATTGAGCCCCAAATTTATGTTGCTTAGTGAGAAATGTATTAAGTAAGCTTTGTCTCATTTAGCAACCTTTCTTGCCCCACTTGCTATGTAAATCACTGCAGTTGTTAAATTAGTAACCCAGTTATTAAGTGAATCTGGTTATTGAGTTTGCTTGTCAGAAGCTCACAATGACCCTGGGAAACTGCAAACATTAATTGGAGTCAATTGCCAACATCTGAAATTGGATCACGTGACTATGGAGATGCTGCAATGGTCATAAGTGTGAAAAATGGTCATAAGTCACTTTTCAGTGTTGTAACATTGACCAGTTACTAAACAAACTGTTCTAAGTCAACTCTGTAATTTATCAATAACTGAGAATTTATATCCAGTTTAGTGATTGCTAAACTCTATTCAGCGTTAGTAGAAATACCCTTGTGCTCCTAATTCTTACATTTAAAATGTTTATTTTTACAACGGGTTCCATTTGTTAGATATTAGCACCCTAACAGAAAAGAAAACAGATCCTTCAAACTTAATAACATTTGGTCACTGGATGTATTTTCATCTTGTTGGATAAAAATGTTGGGATTTACATTTTTTTGTACAAGAACAAAACAGAATTGGAAAAAAGGGATTAATTTTGGTGAACCTACACAACTCCTTAGTGACTCTGAACCAACTTACAAATAAAAAAGAAAAACAAACAATAGTGGAAACGATGGAGTGGATTATTTAGAAATGAGATTTAAGATAAGCTTTTGGGTGTCCTTTGGTATAATTAATACTCATACTTTTTTTTAATGTTCTTCATGTAGTCTGTTTTTTCTTAAAAAGAAGGTTTAAAGAAAAATCATTAGGCAATGAATAGTTGACAATAGATTTCATTTGTTAGAAGAAAAGAAAATACTTTAAATCAGCCCACGCTAAGTTCAAGGCGATCTGCAAATCTTTGGATAATATACTAGCAAGGTATTCCTGTTTGATGTGGTCCATGAGTAAGAACAGATAAGGGTAAACAATACTGAGAAAGGGATTTCTTTTCTTTCTCATGTTCTGGTGTTGTAAGCAATTAAATGCCTGGCGCAGGAATGCAACGAGCTTTATAAATACAGATTGACCCACCTGTATATTTTTCAGTAAGAAGCAATGTCTACTATTTCCGGATGGGGAGTCAAGTCTGCAGTTTTAAGCTATATACAAATGATAAAAGCACAGACATCAAAGTGTGCAGCCTTTCAACTCATGCTCAATTAGAATAAAAGTTTTGGTGGATGTTTTAAACATTTAGGGCTAACTAACTGTGACAGCATCTCAGTTCTGCAAATGGGATGATTTGGGATTGACTTTTGATCTGACTGACAGTTTCTTATACACTTCAGTGTCAGTTTATAACACACACGTTCACATCTGAATGCATCTGTCTCTAATTAGAAACTGTTTATGGACTAGCCACATACATTTAGCGCACAAGAGTAGAGCCACTTTTGGAAAAAAGAAATAAATCAGATTTATGGTTTAATAGAAGGGAAATAATAAAAAAGAGTGCTTGACCTATACATTCCTTTTGACGGCATAAGGAAAAGAACATTTTTTACCACATAGAAGGAAACTGGTTTGGAAAGTAATAATAATATAAAGATAATAACTCCAAGGAATAGTTTAGTACTAATTTGGCTTCCTAATCTAGTTCAGATATGATTCTCAATGCAACAGATAATTTCTCTGTGATGAGACCATAACAAGCAGGCAGAGAATTAGGAAGATCCCAATTTTCTTCATAGACATTTTTTTTCTGTAGATTGTGTCAGGTGCAAGTAATCAGATTCAAATGTGAAACGTCCAAGTTGGTTACTTTATTATATTCTACCTACAATATAAGAATCCCTCTAGACTGTTTGCCTTTTCTTGGGAAGAAAAACAGATAAGTTCCCATAGAACTTAAGGGTGGCTGCTCTTGTGGCTGCTCAATGACTCTAGGCTAATTCCCTGCTTGATCCCTCCTCCTTGCCTTGCTGGGAGGTTCCCAAAAGATGGCCTCTTAATGCCTAGAATAAGGATGGATCATAGCTCATCTATCCCATCAGCAATTATATTTTGGATCTCATTCCTTTTCCTTCAGCTATCTCCACAGGTATGGCCCAAAGATCATGAGCAGGTAGTCATGGTTTAGCATTTTATTTTATAGGATATATTTCATAAAAGTATAATAATGGACACATTGCATATTTCAACTGTAATATGAATCAAATATAGACAACAATGGATGGATTAAAAAAATAAGCAAGCAGGCATGCAATGGATTCCCCAATTCCACCACCACCACCCTTAGTAACTTGTCTAAGGTCACAGTGAAGAAGTTTAGCACAAACTTTTTCTATTCTTATTAAGTTCTGGATAGACGTAATGAACTTATTTTACTAAATAAATAATATTTTACAGACACACAGAAACAGAATAACTGAAAAAGGAATGTGTGAAAATCGTGCTTCATTTCCTCTTAGAAAAATAGCTTCATCACTGCTGCTGCTCATATAAGTCTTTGAAGGTAGTAAAAAAGAGTGGTGTTTTGTTTTTAAAGTCTGATCTCTGTTTGCAAAAAGATTGACTACTCCTGACATAGACAGAGAGGTAGGTGGAAAAAGAAGAAGGAATATCCAGTAATGTTTTGATGACTAATTTATCAGTATGAATAACATTGAATGTAGCAAATTGAAAGTCACAAGACAAAATACAGATTCAGGAAAGTCTGCATCACCCCAGTGGTTGAGAAAGCATTATTCATGAATTATAACTATGCTTTGGTGAAATGAAATGAAAACAATTGACTATGAACCTGGAATGTTGCATACATCTATTAGAAAGTGGCTATTAGCTAGAAGTTGAACCTTAAGATTCATGGTTCTAAATCCTAATATTAGTACTTATTGATAAAGATTGCTAACACCAAACTTCCATGTTGGCATCATAACAAGTACAGAATATGGTTTCTCACAACCATTTGCTTCAGGTAAATAAGGCTATTTCTTCCCAGCCATCTGATGAGAGACATATATAAGCTGACAAGAAGGCAAAGGGTAAGAACTGTGACCTACACTTTATACGGCTGTGCTGTCAACCATAGGTTACCCACTGATTTTTTAAAACAGAGGTGCAAAATGGGACCCCATTTTTTAATCAAAGTTATTAACCACTTTCTGTCAAGGCCTCCCAGAGCATCTCAACTGAAGGAAGTTCAAATTTGAGGAATCTTGGGGGGGGGGCATGAACAAACAAAATGGATGCCTTAAAACACATTGAGGAAATATTCTACTTTTTATTTTTTCAAATTTCAGAAACTTCTCCCAAAATATACCCTGATCGAACCACTCTTGAAATGCCATCTTTGGACTATTGGTACATATGTGTTGTTTTGAAGAAATTCCCATTAAGCCAATCTCACTATCTTATTCTCACTTGGCATTTAAGAATTTTAACACACCAAACACACATCCATACCAAAGTCTGGGAGGCAGCCAGGTGTCTTTCCCTACAATATGAGAACAATATATACTGTATGTGAAGGAATCATTTCTGCTCATTTGGAGCTCCATGGATTTGGTTATGTTAGTTCCTGCATATGTAACATAACCAGCTTTTATCCTGTCCATCATTGTCTACCAAAGCTATGGCAATTACTTCCCAATACATTTGGTTGCTGTGTGAAATAACTTCCTGTCAGATGTAGGGTAGGGAAAGCCTGTCTCATGATGGTTTCTGGAGAGCATGCTGGATTCCCCATTGAAAAGGAGCCTTAAAAGGGAGTGAAGAGGAAGGTAATTTGCACAGCCAATTTGTATGCAAATTTTTTGATTTAAAAAAATAACACCGCTTTAGCATTAAGAACACCTAAATTAAAGGAAGGCCCACCTGAAGCTAAGGATTTTCTTTCCATATTTCATCTGGAAAGGATAAAATAGAAAGAGAGATGCAACTCAAGGTCATGCTTTCATTCAGATCATTTAATCTATTTCTCTATTTCTTTCAAAGGGGATTTTTGACAACTCAGGTGACACTACAGTATTTCTCCCACCGAATGCACAGACAGAGTTTGAGTCTCGCCTGAAGTGGGAAGCACCCAAATGAATAAGAATAACATTTTCTTGATGAAATAATGCTTCCATGTCAGAAGAAAACGAAACTGCCAGCCTTCCTTTGTAGGTCTCTCTCAAGATTAAGAAAAGGTCCTTGACAGTTATCACATTGCCTTGAAACATCTTATTGAAATGTAGATTAAGCCTGTACATCTTATAATAGTTGGAAGCCTTTTCATTTTAAGTCGTGTATAAAACTAAGAATTAAGTAAGCATTAACTTTAGCAGTTGTATTTTGGAATTTTTTCACCCCTGCAGTTTGATCCCTCCTAGACTTAATATTTAGATTTACTTAAAGACACAGTAGACTACCTGCCAGTACAGTAAGACAGCATTATGCAATTGCTGGGAAATAGGATGGATTGCCTTCATAAAATCAGTATCTCTCTTTTTTTCCCTATATAGTCACTCATATGCTTATTAGGCTTCTAGACAAGCTGGGTCAACAGAATGATCACTAACCCAGTGGGGGCAGGAACAACTTCTGACTTCCTGCTGGCTTCCCCATTGAATTTTCTTGTGGTAAACTGACAGGGAGCATCAGAAATCCCTCCTTTCCTTCCCCTTCCCCTTCCCCTTCTCCACTTCCCCTTCCCTTTCCTGAATATTTTATTTCTAGTAATGAATCTTCCTTGATCTGCTAATTGTTGTTTATTGATATTTGAGTCTGGATAATTCTTTTTTTCAATATTCCAATATTCTCTTTAAGTAGCCCCTTTTGGTGCTTCTGATTTGTAAGGGCAGGCCATAAAGGTGTAATTTTCAAACATAGTATACTTTTATCTTGCCTGTAGTTGTTCTTCCAGTAATCCTATAGGTCTAGGCCTTAATTATTCAACCCTAGTTCCACCTGTTGACAGATGCCCAGGGACTCTTAACATCTGATGGTGTTACATCTGATCAACTAATCTGGGCAACAAGCAATCTGGTATATAACCCTTTTTTTTTTTCTCCTTACCATATTACATGGTCTGGTAGATATGCTTAGTCTGCTTTTTCTGCTAAGATCTCTCTGGCTTGAGTGATCCTTCTGATGGAATACACCATTGTCAACATAACTCATAGATTAATTTGAACATAGGATTGCAGTCTTAATATTACAATATTAAAATCTGACTTTTGTTTTTACTGCTTTGGACAACTATGTCCATATCAAAAATATCATAAATTTAAGCTATGTCCATACCAAAAATACCAAGGGATGTTGTATCATAAATGAAACTTTATGAAAATTTGGATTCCTTACCAAGAAAGGAATCCAAATGATAGCCATTTTGATTATACCCGTATTTTTCGGAGTATAAGACGCACCTGAGTTTTTGGGGAGGAATGTATCTATGATATATTTAGGCACATTTTAATTAATTATTTTTTTATTTTGCATTTATTAAATTTATCATTTGTTTTACATATTTTATTAAAATAAAAAAGATAGTTTGAAAAAATGTATTGTCAGAAAAATATAGATCCGTGGAAGGCAAATTAGCAACCACTGTAGTTCACAGAGCAGAGATAGTACACGAATGGGACAAAGCAAGCCCATCCTTGCTCACCCCACCATATTCCAAGACCAGCTGAAGCTTCAGAGTGGTCTTCAAAAGGCAACCCAAAGTAAAACATACTGCAATAGTTAGTCTCATGTGACAAGAATACAAGTGAATGCTGAGCACTTAATGCCAACAAGTAACTTTCAACCTACAAAATTAAAGGCATGGTTTTGCAATACATTAAATTCTTTGTGAGAACCCAGGAGATGAGCCAGTTGCTCTAATCCAGCAACATTTTTCTTGTTTGTCAAATCTAATAGATCACAATGTGCATATAGGCTACATTGCCATGATAAGCAAAGGATAAAGAATGCTCTCCTCAAAAGTATACGAGAAGAGAGCTTCAGACCAACCTTGGATTCATCGACATGTATGCAGATAGATGAATGCAGATAAATAAACATTTTTCCTAGCTTGTATGAAATAATAGATGAGACCCTTTCAGAAGGAATGATTCACGAGTGAATGAAGATAGAAAATGACTTGCCCAGAATGTGAAATTCAATGCAATAACTTGAACATTTTGGCATTAATTGCAATCAGGTTACAAGCATACATTTACATTTATTTGGAAGTGGATTTTAAGAACATTGTTTCATTAATCCAGGAAATTTTCCTCTTTTTCTTTAAGTATTAAAATAGACTAGAATCTTAGACATATCCTTGGGTTATGCATATTTAGCCTTTGACTGGCAGGGCCAATGGAGCAGCATAGCCAATGCTATTTTGCAGCCATGAAAGACAGCCAAGTTAATAATGTGTAGAAGATGGAAAAACTGGAAGAAATCTACTAGTTTTGTTTGCTGCATAGTTGGGGGGGAAAGCATCAACTGGCAGACTAAGAAATAATAATCAACTGATGGGATGAAAAAAGAAAAGTTGAATGAATATAGAACATAGAATATAAAATAGCAGAGTTGGAAGGGATCTTGGAGGTCATCTAGTCCAACTCCCTGCTTGAGCAGGAGATCTTATACAATTTCAGACAAATGACTGTCTGTTCTGTTCTTAAAAGCCTTCTAGTGATGGAGTACCCACAACTTCTGAAGGCAAGCCATTGTTCTCACTTTTAGGAAATGTCTCCTTAGTTCTAGGTATCTTGATTAGTTTCCATCATTGATTCTTATCTTGCCTTCTGATCAGAGGTGGGTTCTAAATCTTCTTACTGCCGGTTCGTTCAGGGGCGTGCTGCGGCCATGCATGTGCTTTGCGTGCCGTGTGCTCATGCGCAATGCTTTAAAAAATCCAAGATGAAAGAAAGAACCGTCTTGGGGGCATGGTAGGCTCGGGTTACTAATGGTTCTACTGAACCATGCCGGTAAATTACTAAGGTTTTGTAGAACCTGACTGAACCATTAGGAACCCACCTCTGCTTCTGATGTTTTAGAAAACAGGTTGACTCCTTCTTCTCTGTTAATCTCTGAAAATTTTTGTATGGATTCTTCTATCATTTTTATTTTCCCCTTTCCTCCCTTTTTAAATGTCTAATGTTTGGATCCTTCTCATTCTGCTTTGTTTCACTTTCAAGCAAGTATAACGTTTACTTACAGGTTGGAGATACAAGAGCGCAACATTACTTCCTAAAAGTAGCAGCGCAGACTTGAAACCAACAGATATTTGGTATGCTTTCCTGAACTGAAATATAATAATTTATGATCAGTATAAATTATCTCGATAGGGTGGGCGGAATGCAGACGGTATTGATATTCCTAACTTGTTTGTTAATGTTTCATTAAGAAGGGCTGTCATATTTATTCTTCAGTTCTCTGCATGAGCGAGTAGGAGCACAGCACAATAAGAGAAAAATGTTTTAGGCTGATGTGCTTGAATGTATACATCCCACCTCAGTCTGTAAGATTTGCCTGGGATAAAACTTGCAAAGATTAAAATGAAGTAAGGCTTCTTTCTTAAATTTGATTTTAGCTGATTTTTATCAATAAGTCAACCTGATATGCAAAAGTTAAGAAATGAGTGGAATAAAGAATTGGAGGTCCCCTGTATTCTCTAAACAACATGGGAGAGTGTCTTAACTTCTATAGAAAGCATATCAAATTATGATTTATGCAACAGAAAATAATATTTTGTATTTATTGGACTCCAGTACACCTATATACAGTGTAAAAGGATTATCTAGGACAGTGTTTTGTTAGAGATGTAAGAAGGACAGTGCTTCCTTAAATATTTGTTTTCACAATGCCTTCTACTTATTAAAGTTTTGGGAGAAAGTTTTGGGTGGATTATATAAATGTGACTGTGTGAGAAGGCTTAGAATTTTCAGAGGATACTGCTCTCTTAAATTACATACATGGCACATGAAATTTAACAACTGGACAATGTAAATGGATTTTCTGTGTCTTTACTATGATCAAAAGACTGCGATGAATGGCCTAATTTTGTCAATGGATTGAATGATTTCACTTGTTGCTTATGAATGGATTGCATATAGACTTGGGATGGTCAATTAATTTTCCCAAGGAGCTACATGAGAAACTGGGACTGTTGTGGAGGGTGCCACTACCGCCATCCCCACTGCTACCCACTGCCACCCTCCAGTGCCACCGTCCTGCTGCTGACGGGAACCAGAGAGGGACAGGCAAATGTGACTCGCACACTATAAAATACCCAGATCTGCTATAGATGTAGACTTTTAATGGATAAATATAATAAAATATGGGACTCATTTAAACACAGAAGATTAAAAGAATGATAGCTTTATATATACAGTATATATAATTCTGATTGGATTTTTAAATAAAGATTTTGTTTTATCCTGCCTTTATTATTTTTGTAAGTAACTCAAGGCAGTGAACTACTTTTGGGTCTTATTTTTACCCACAACAACTTGGTGAGGTGAGTTGAGCTGACAGAAAGTGAACGGGCCAAAACCATCCAGTCATTTTTACATGTCTAAAGTGATATTAGAAATCACCATCTCATGGTTTAAACTGTTTAATGTAATGACTTTATAATTTGGTCTTTTTTTAAGTTGTATTTTTTCATTTAAT
Organism: Pseudoxenodon macrops; assembly: GCA_032467955.1. Classification (NCBI taxonomy): domain Eukaryota; kingdom Metazoa; phylum Chordata; class Lepidosauria; order Squamata; family Pseudoxenodontidae; genus Pseudoxenodon; species Pseudoxenodon macrops. The sequence continues at coordinate 467,343 of JANHFT010000537.1, read as the reverse complement.
GTTTACAGCTGTTATATATTTTTTAAATTGTATATGCATTTTGTGTTATGAACTTTTGTTTTCTCATTCTGTTATTTTAAAAGCAATACACATTTATTAAAAAATGTAGGTCTTCCTTAATTGGAACCACAAATACAAAAGAACAGGATGCAAAAACCAAAGCATCTATTTTAATCCCAAATACAATGCGAGTCCAATTGTTCCATTTCCATAGAGAAAAAATATGCAGTGTTTGCTTGAAAATGTTGTCGTCGGTCAAATAAATGGAGATAATAAAAAAAGGCCAGTTGTTAAAGAACTATGGGAATGCTCAGTCACAAAGGACTGAGGGGGAAAAAGAGGAGTAAGAGAAACGAAACATTATATCCTTCAAATGATTAATATTTATTTTAAGGGAACCTTTATTTTCCTCCCTTCTACAGCAATCCTTTTAGTGTTAACCCCTAACCACATGAAAGCTATCTGTTGTGTGTGACTCCTGCTGATCATTAAATGACCCAGCCCTTTTTGGCAATGTAGAAAAAGCTGAAACTGTTACCAAATTCTGGGGAAGTTAAATCATGGTGTCGTTTTCTTGGAGACACTAGCAGAATGTTTTCACTCACCTTCCCATGACTGAAATTTTCTGCTAATTCTAGGAAGCAGTTGGGGGGGAAAAACAACACAGCAGCTATAGCAACCATTCTATATATACTAACAGCCAAGGCTCTGCCCTACTTTGGAAAGGATTCAAACAAGGTGCTTCAAAGTGTACACGGTTGCAAATAAAGAACTTGTCTGTAACTTTTTAAAGCAGCCATGTCTTTTCTTGGGAAAACATGGCAGCTGCGAAGGCAGGGGCATTTGATGTAGACAGATGTTACATTCACATTAAGAGTGTGTTATAAAGCATCCTTTTAGAACTCCAAAATGTTTCATAGCATTATCAGAGGTGGGTTCCTACTGGTTTGGACCGGTTCTACTGAGTAGGTAGTAGGTCGCTGGTGACATCACAGAGCCGGTTCTGCTCCGTGGGCACCGCCATCTCTTTTTTTGAATTTGTTTTTTGGGGGGAAATTTTTTTCTTCTTCTGTGCATGCGCAGAAGCTGAGTTTCTGGAACTGCACATGCGTCACCATCTTGTTTTTGGCCTTTTATGGAGATTTTTTTTGGTTTTTTTCCCTACTGCGCATGAGCACGCCCATGAGGTACACCCATGAGGCGCACCCACGCAGCACATGAGGCAGTGAACCGGTGGTGAGGTAAGTTAGAATCCACCCCTGAGCATTATGTAAGTGTAGACAGCACACTAAAGCATTCAAAATAGGTAACATTTTTCTTTATGTTTCCCTGAAACAAAACATTTTTAAAAATATTATATACCTATTGATGGGAAAGTAAATTTCTCCACACCATCCATATTTAAATAACACGAGGAACATAATAAAGGCAAATTCCTGCCCTTGTAGGGATACCATCAGGGTTCTTGTGACCTTAGTAAAAAAATATTATATGTACCTTCTATAAATAAAGTAGTGCCTATTAATATTCTGCTAGGACAGCATGACCTGTTTAGTAGCCAGATCCTTGGCTTTGAAAGAAGCCTCATCTGCCTAGGTCATTCTGGGATGGTTACGTGTTCCGATTTGCTCTAAATCTGAGGATGAATTGGAAAAAAACAAACCAGAGTTATGCTTATGGTGGCAATGTGGAATTGTATTGGTGGCAATTGTATTTTAAGGAATTTAGTGATATATTTTGATTTCTCCTTCATAGTATGAAAAAAAATCTAAAAGCTCAGAGCTCATTTGAACTAACTTCTCATTATTCCTTGCTAAATAAAGGAGGAGGAGTTGAGGGGTTGGAATCTTCTTATAGTTGTGAAGCTTTTCTTATCTGTGAAAGTCTCAGACTTTTGAGTCATGTGCCACTTGGACAAGATCAGGTCTTGCAGTTTCATAACCATAGATGCAAGGCCATAAAATCATGGTGGTTTTTAATAAAAGGCCTAGTATTGGCCTTTAAGTGGGGAACTTCTGCATGGGACCTAGAACTGGGTACTGTAAAAATTGGCCATCCTTGAGGTACCTCTGCTGCAGGGGTGAAATCCTCCCGGTTCTGCCCGGTTCTATAGAGTAGGTTGCAAGCAGCTGGTGACGTCATAGAACCGGT
>JANHFT010000537.1:379568-404426 GCA_032467955.1 Pseudoxenodon macrops | reverse complement strand
AGACGCACCTGAATTATCAGCCCCAATTAGGGGGAGAAAAGGTGCGTCTTATACTCAGAAAAATACGGTACTTATTTCATTGAAAAACTATAAGTTCTTAATATAAAAAGTATGTCTGGCCAATGACATCTCAACACATCTAAGATCTACATATTATAGTCTCCAAATTAAAGAATAGTCAGATGTATTTTTATCTGGTTTTTTTTTTAATGATGTAGATACTTTGCATAGGTGTATGAGCACCTGAACAACAGTCTAAGAAGAGGATATTAACAAGTGGACTGTAACGGACCACTGTTACTTGTGCCAGGTTAGATTTCTTCTGAATGGCTTGATTGGTTCTTAATTACTGATTCTTTGGAGTGTTCTGCACTTAATCGACTAATCTTAGCAAGATAAGCTCTGCAAAGGAGTAAAAACAATTACAACAGAGGTAAAACATAAACATTCCTTCAGTTTTCAAAATTGTGTGTGTGTGTGTGTGTGCATGTGTGTGAAAATGGCTGAAAGGGAAAGCAGCTATTTGCTTCTTGCACAGAGGCAATATATTGCCTTGAAGAACGGCTGTGTCTTCATGTGTTGCCAGCTCTTTCATGCCGAATGCATGATGGAGAGTCAGAGCTGATGTTTTCAATCAGCCTCTTTTTTGTGGGTTAATAAGATTGGAGGATACAACAGACTGAGCCAGTGGTACTGAGCTCTGGTAGATGTCCCTGTGCTCCAGCATCACCAGGCAAATGAGAAAGGTTTTAATTTAAGGTTTGATTTAAAGGAGAGACACTTTTTCATTAGTGTATCAGTTACCCACTCAGTTGGGAGCCATTGCAAGTAATTAAAGTACATTTGGCAATCTATATGCTTCATGTGGGAGTGAAATCTATCTTTCTATTTATCTACCTATCTGTCCAATCATCTAAATGTCGGGGCATTGGATGGTGAATTTACCTTTCTCTAAACTTTTGCAAAATTCATCTGCAAATCTATTGGGAATGGAGACAGTCATGATTCATTGTTTGCAATGCAATCCACCCTCCCCTTCCATCCAGCGACGTCCATTTATACTTCCCCAATGCTAATTTCTTTGCAAATGAAATAGACCAATTTTCTCTTTCACCAACTTGGGAACTATACCTGAAGGCTGTTTGGGCTGTGCATAATAATAATACTAATAATGTTAGGGCCAGAGGAATTGATTCCCCTTTTAGAAATTAGCCTCTAGCTCACTGTTTTCCATTTTGAGGGGAGGTTACCAGTTTTCCCGAAGATGTGTGACCCAGCTGGTGAGATATTTCTCTAATAAGAAAATTTGTCTTAAATATTGATTCATCAAATTTATATAGCTGCCCATCGCACAAACATGAGAGGTGGGGTGGAGAAGTGCATGGAGCAGAAGTGAGGTCCTACTGGCTCTATCCAACCAGTAGTATCACGGAGCCGGTTCTATCAGTGTCTCCGTGGGCACCGCCATCTTGGATTTTGCTTCTGCACATACACAGAAGTTAGTTTTTGATTGCTGCACACATGCGCATGCACGCACTTTACAAGCACACATGTAGCGTGACCCTGAACAAACCGGCAGCAAAAAAACAATCAATTATATCTTTCAGAGAGGAGAAATTTTATTATTTGGGGGCAAAAACACCAGGTATTGTTACTGGGGTGGGTGACACCAGATTCTCCCACTTTTCTTTCCCCCCCCCATGTTGCTTTAGCCCTAACAGTAATGAGTGGGGAGGAACCTGCCTCCTTCCCTTTCTTAAACTAAGTTTCCTTGGTTCAATACTAGGATATTATATCCTATATAACAGAATAGCAGAATAACAGACTTGAAAGGGACCTTGGAGGTTTTCTAGTCCAATCCTATGCTCAGGCAGAAAACCCTATACCATTACAGACAAATGGTTGTCCAATCTCTTCTAAAAAACTTCCAGTGTTGGAGCATTCACAACTTTTGGAGGCAAATCATTCTATTGATTAATTGTTCTGACTATCAGGAAATTTCTCCTTAGTTCTAGGTTGCTTCACTCCTTGACTACTTTCCACCCAATGCTTCTTGTCCCACTTTCAGATGCTTTGGAGAATAGCTTGATTCCCTCTTCTTTGTGGAAGCCCCTTGGATATTGGACCACTGCTATCATGTCACTCCTAGTCCTTCTTTTAATTAAACTAGACTTACCCAATCCCTGCAACTATTCTTCATCTGTTTTACCTTCCAATCCCCTAATCAACTTTGTTGCTCTTCTCTGTACTCTTTCCAGAGCCTCGACATCTTTTTTTTTTTTTTAATATCATGGTAACCGAAATTGGATACAATATTCCAAGTGTGGTCTTACCAGAACATTATAAAGTGGTACTGACACTTCCGGTGATCACTTCCAGAATACTTCCAGGGTCATTCCTCACCATCATCTCTGCTTACTATTCACTATTCCCTTCTACAAAGAGATTCACTATTACCTTTCTACAAAGACAGAACACCTCAAGAATAGCACTATGACCTGTATTTATGCCATTTCAAGATCACAGTGTGGGGATATTGTGCCTAATGGTGTTCTGAAATCTTCCCCAGTTTTCCTGAAAGCTTTGCTCCTCCATAAAACTTTCAAAATAACTTTAGAAATTTAGAACGACCATTTTTTGAGCATCCCTTATTACTCTGGGACAAAAAGAATGATGCACCTCTGTTGCCATTGCTGCTGTTGCACAACTGTCTGTTCTTCTTCAGCTTTCCTGGCTATGCAAGAGGGGGGAAAAAACCTCATGGGATTTAATTGAAAGCAATTGGACATTGCTTAAAAGATGATTGCCTAATAAAAGATGGGATGTTCAAAGATACTCCATTCATTCACCTTGTCATTAAAGTAAGCACAGGAAAGTCACATATTTATTTTTCTGTACATAAAAAAAAAATCCCATTAAATTGAATGGCACTCTCAAAAATGCAGGTTTGTTAGTGTATTATAAATGGCAACCCATTTTGGTTGGTTCCAAGAATAATTCCAGCATGGTTTTTGATGGTTAAGAGGTTTCAGGGATGATATATCCAAGGGTGCAGTATAAAACTACCTATCCTAAAATGTCAGTGTTTGATTTTTATTTATTTATTTAGATCAGCCTTTAGATTGAAGAAATGATCAAATCTACCAAGGGGATTCCATCCATTTCAGAATAGTTCTAATGCAGTAGAGGTATAATGCTCTCCAGAACATGCTTGGACTTTTCCTGACTAACAGCCAGTCTTTCCTGTATCCTGGCTTTAACTCTTCTGCTTCTCGGTTTTCTTCTTGGTAAGGATGCTACCAACTAGCACCTCTGTTTCTTTGCTTTAATTTAGATTTCACAATTGAGCAGGAAATTTGCCTCAGTGACCTATGATTTGATTTGATTTAAATACAGCTTGTCTAAGTGCTGGGGTTTAGCAAATGTTAAAAGGACATGGGAGAAAGGAGAAATAAACATTCAGGGGTGGGAAACAGGAAAAATAATGAAGCTATGATTAAAGGGAATATTATTTTTGAGGAATGTGCAGGAAGAAGGACTAGGGTGCAGCTGAGGCAACCAAAAATGAAAAAAAAAGAATGTCATGACAAAATATGTGAAAGTTTGTGGTTATACCTTATTTCCTGTTAGCTAAGCAAGTTAAATAAATGAAATGAGACATTCCAAAATGATTTGCAGTCACAGAAAACATTTTTAGAAGATAAACATTTGGTTCTCTCTCTCTCTCTCTCTCTCTCTCTCTCTCATCTCTCTCTCTCTCATCTATCTATCTATCATCGGTAGTAGCCAAGAAACTGGAGAACCAAGGTAAATTAGCAAATGTTATTGAACCTTAAAGAGTAGAGGAAGTTTCAAATCCTTGCCCAAGCTCTGTGCTTTTTCATATCCCAGAACTAGTTATTTCTTTTTCTTTCTTTTTTCTGCCTGAACTACTGTGAGAACAAAAACACAAATAAACCCACAGACACTACTTTAAGCACCTTGAAGAAAGCTGGGCATAAATAAAATAATACATGATATATCAAATCTAAATAAATAAATAGTATGTTTGGTTTAAAAATAGTTTGCATGATTCCCAGGCCCATAAACTGAATGTGAATTCTTTCAAACTTACTTCCAGTATATGTTTTCAGAGCTAGGGCTGAGCCAGTGAAGCGATGCTACAGATGTATGGCCACTGACCATGTGTAAAGTGTAGTCTTTACACATCCATGCAACCTTCCCGAAGGCTCTACACAAAATAGAAGAGAGCAAATGTTTGTCAGCATATGTTTCTTGGCATACCTTTTTGTTGAAAAAGTAAGGTTGGAGCCATGGTGTTGGGAGTTGCGGGTGGAAGGGGTAATGGGGAGCAAATGACAAAGTGTTGCAATCTTATGGTGCAAACTCTTCTCCTATGTAACTCTGTGGTTTTGATGAAATCTTGGCTTGCTGTGGATACTTCCAATTCTAACTGAATTAGCCCTTGTCCTTAGATGGACCACACATCTCTACATCCCGTTTTAAGTATTTAAGGGATCTCTCCATGTGCTCCTAGAAACCAAGAGAGCTATATTGTAATATGTGAAGTACAAACTAAGTTGTATTTTCCCCCCAGTGGGGAGGGAAAGAGAAAGAGGGTAGGAGGGAGGGAGGGAAGGAGGGGGAGAGAGATATTAAATGAGAATCTCTTCCCCAAGTATTACAGCTCCAGTTTTGACACATAGCCCTCTGCTTTCTCACTTAGAGTTTAGTGTAAAGTTTTTGCCAATGGTTTTTTTTTTTTAATTTGGAAGGGGAAAAAATTATGAAAGTGTCACTTTCCCTTTGTAGTTAATTCAGGAAAGATCCTCGATTTGAGCAGGGCACATTTTCATGCAAATACAGCACAGTGTCTAGCCCCCTAATAGCTTCTTACAAATGATGTGCCATTACAACGAGGTTTATTTAAACAAATTTAATACATCTTTAATCAAGCTGGAGAGCATTTTCAAAGGTCACGCTCCAAATCAGGATCACTGTTCAGAGCTTATCAAAGTATTAGCTTAAGGGGGAGGGAGAATTATTTCTTGGACAAGTAATTTTAGGCAAATCTTTATTTACATTTTTATTCAGTTATTAAATTTCATTCCATTCCCTCCCTCCCTCTTTTCCATTTATGACCCTATAAGAAAGCCTGTAAATGGAGCCATAAGAATATCACGGCAGAGATAGCTTCTAGGAGCTGTCCCTTTGAATCAACGAGGTCTATTAATGCCAAGATAGGAAAATCTGGCTTTAAAACCGAATAAAACCATCAGCTGGATGGATTCTGTCTTAGGTGCCTTCGGAAAAAAGAAGCCCTGTTATTTAAAAAGAGCAACAGTGAATAATTGTTTATAATAATAAAAAAATACTGTAGATGAACTTATTTCATCCAAAATTATGCATGTATTTATTTCACTGAACTTTTCTGCTCTATCTAGACTGAAGAGGAATAAAATTTCATTTCCCTGAATTAGATTTGTCTGCTCTTCCCTAACTGAACGCTGAACTCGACGGAATCGAATCCAAGGACTTGACCTTGCAAAGCTTCTGGTAGACCTTGAATGCTTGAACATTGGCGAATCCATTGATTTAATAAAGCTTGGAGCAAGCAAGCAAGCTAGATTTCTACACCAATAGCACTCTTGGAACATTTGAGAAGTTCATATGGATCAAGCTCTGATAAAAGGCCTTCCTAATAGGGTTATGGATAGTCTGGAAACACTATCTATCTGATTGCAACCTGGTACACTTGGTTCCAACTACCTCTATTACACCTAAATGTCCCAATATGGTACTCAACTGATTTTTGCCCTTGGCCTAAACAGATTAGCTAAATATCTAAATAAGCGCCACTCACTATGTTTCATTTTCTAAGAACATTGTCTTAGTTCCCAGATTGGGTCCCCATATATATATTTTTAGAAAGTACTTTAATTTCTAATTCAAATATTTATTTATTTTGTAACTAAAAATTTAAACATGGTACTTTTTGGGGAGTTTCCTTTGAGTCGGTTTTGAGTCTTGGCAAGTGCCTGGACAGGTATCTGCAGTTTTCTTGGCAAGGTTTTTCAGAAACAGTTTGCCTTTGCCTGCTTCTTAGGGCTGAGAGAGAGGGACTGGCCCAAAGTCACTGGCTGCCTTTTTGCCTAAGGTGAGACTAGTATTCACACCCTCCTGGTTTCTAACCTGATGCCTTAGCCACATTATATATTATTTTGAGTAAAATTCTAAGAGATTATCATCATTTTCATCATCACCATCCTATCTAATTCCTAGAAAATAAATCACAGTATTTTCTGTGCCACTGAGTTTTGGGAATATGAATTAAAAACAATAGAAGAGAATATGCAAATTTAAATGCATCAATATGTACCACCATATTTACCAATGTATCACATATACATTTCCTGGAATTGAAATACTTCTAAAAGCTGGGAGGAAATCTTTGGCATGTTTTTACCCTAAAGTGAAAGCAACTGTGCTAATTTTTAATAAACAGAATAGAATAGAAGCATTTTTTTATCCAACAGAAACATCTAGTATTAAGATTCTGCCACTGAATCTTCATAATAAAGCCAGAGGTGTTTCAACCTCACATCTTAGATTAGATGGATAATTTCTGGTTTAATCCAGATATGGAATTCCCATACTTAAAGAAAAGACACAAAATATTATTTGAATACCTCAGAGTTTCGTAGAATTGGTGGAGCTGACCTTTGGTTTTTTTTTTTAACCATTTTGGGAATAAGGGATTTGGAGTTTTAAAGAGAGAAAAAATGGTATCTTAAGGCTTTTGGAGCAATTTAGATGGGGTTCATACTTTTTTCTGTATAAAGGACACATTGATTTTCAGTCTTTTAGTTTGAAGGGTTTTAGGGGGAATGAAAGTAATGCAACGAGGTCATTGAGGAACAGCTGTTGAAGCTCCTTTTTCAAAAATTCTTTTTTTTGGAGGGGGGAGGAGTTTCCAAATTGTAATGAAATTATCTATTTAAGTCTATTGACAATCTAACATCTTCAGTGTATTAATGTGTTGGTTTAAAAAGAAAAGAAATACAGGGACTATAATAACAGTAGTTTGCCACTGAATTTTGAAAGCTTCCAGGTTCATTTGACCCAGAAACCATAAACTACCCATCAAGGATTTAGGACTAATCCTAGAGATATTTACTTGTTCAGAAGTTCAGTTGAAATATTTGGGAATAATGCATACGATGATGGGTTCTCTGGATATTTATACATATTTTCCCATTGTATGAGAATGTTTCACATTATTGATTGATTCCTAAATGGAACACCCTTTCAGGTAGCTTGTATAAATAGTTTGTTCTGCTTCACCAATGCTATGCTATTTTCATGATGCTGAGGAAAATATCAGGTTGTGATATAGGAGCAGCAATGGATTTCTCTCTGTGTGTGTCTCTCTCTGTCTCCCCACACACACACACACACACACACACACACACACTGGAGAGAAAAGACAACTTAGTTTGAACTTCACATATTACAATATAGCTCTTTTGGTTTCTACGAGTACATAGAGAGATTCCTTAAATATTTAAAACAGTGAATGTTTCTAAGGACAGGGGCTAGTTCAATTAGAAGCATCCACAGCAAGCCAAGATTTCATCAAAACAACAGACTTACATATACAAAAGGAGAAGAGTTTGCATCACAAGATTGCAACACACATTTCATCATTTGTTCCCCATGAGAGAGAGAGAGAGAGAGAGATACAAATCTAGAGCATGGTTCTTTGGCCTTGCACTTTGCTAAACATGTCTAATAAAGTTCCAGGTTTGTAAGCTCAGGGACAGAAATACTCTAGGGAGAATGTCCTGCTCATTAGATTTAGAGTCTTCTGACATTTTACTGCATTAAAAAAGGGACTCTTAAAAGTTAATGAAAATGTGTGCTTTTGTTCTCCTATGCAGGTTCATCTTGCTATATTTAAGTTTCTTCCTGTATTTTTTTTTTCTTTTTACCATGGAGTTTTTCAGTAGAATTTATTTGAATTTATTAGCCACCCAAGTCCAATTCATTATGAGACAAAATTCTCTCAATAAATTCCTTCAAAGCACCTTAAAATAAATAGAATTTTAAGACGTATGCTAAATGGAATTCTCCTTTATTTTCAGCAGCCTAATCAGGCAGACATTTTTTTCTTCAGAGACCATATGACAATATTCATAACATGCACTGAAACCCTCAATATTATTCCCACCCAATTTATATTGCGTTAAATTTAAATTTACCAACAAGCAGAAGCAGTATGCTCTTGTCTATCCCATATTTGGATAGACCAGGTTGCCCTGATAGACCCATCTGACCAGGGAAAAAAACATTTTCACCCAATATAAACATTTCCCACATTGTTTTCACTAGGGAAAATAATATTCCATATGCTTAAACACACCTAGCTCTATATCCCTTACGACTGAACTGTCCTTTACCTGTCATTTTCCAGCACTATCGTGGTACTCAGGGAAGGAAGCAATACCTATTTACTTCTTAAAGGAATATCTTCTTAGAAAAGATAGGCTATCTCCTCCCACCCTAACCCCCTAATGCCCAACAGTGATGGATGCAGAAAAATCCAGTTCAGCCATTTCTAAACCATATACTGAGTGTGCCTGGAGACTGTGTTTCTCCAGGACAAAAGGTCACAGAGAACTATAACCCTAGAAACATAATCTCTGCAGCAAAGAACAATTGGTTGATTGATTGAAAGCTAGGACTCAAATTCACATCTAGCACAAATGTGTACCAGTGAATTCTGCCCTACTAGTAGATATTCATTGATAAGACAATCAGTGCCTAGACTGGATGATTTTCGCCCTCCTTCTGTTAATATTGGAGTGATCTACAGAGTCCACCTTTATTAAGCTCTCAGAACAGAGAAATACAGATGTTATGGTACATTATGTTATGTCTTTCTGTATATGATTTCACATGGTGGTGGTTGTTTTTGTGCTGTTCCCCTGGGCTAGATTTGTTCTATTTTTACAGACTGTAAATATTACATGATGTTATTATATCTATTGACCACCTAGAGACAGTACATTTTACACAAATCCTTTCCTGCAACACTACAGCATTCCAAAACCTGGATACCTGTTAATAGTCTTCTATAAAATTCTTTTTCTTTACTTCTTCTTTTACCAAATCATGTGTCACGGGAGTCATCTATAAACTTGATTGGTCAATTTTGATGGAGTTTCTGAATCCAGAAGAAAGATCTGTGGCTATTGTTTAACTAAAGAGTCCCACGTAAGATAAAACTGATCTTGGGGAAGTTGAAATGCATTTAACAACACAACTTTCTCTTCCTCTCCTTCAAGGCCTCTTTAGGTCCCTGAACAATCAGAAGAGTAAGATTGAGGAGCCTTTGTTGGGCAAATGCTGAACTCAAACAAGGGACTGAAGATCTGAATGTTTTGGAAAAGTTATGCTTTTCACATTCTAGGGTTAGCTTCGTTTCTTGACCTAATTGTTATCAGGAAGGCCTTATAATAAGAGTGTATGACACATACTGGTAACTGGCTAGGCCCCATGAAGCTGCATTCAGGAGGGATGTTTATTCTTTAACAACCAGCTTTAGAAATTAAAGATGTCCAGTACTGGTTGTGGCTGGGTGAAGGAAGACTATTCCATCATAAAAAACTAAGTACTGTTTGTTACAGTTTGACACATGCTTGATTTCAAATCATGTCAGCCTCTATGGAAATCTAGGCCTAACAGTTCTCTGTGAACCGTATTTGATTACTAATAAGGAATTTCATGCAACTTGAAATTTGGACCAAACTAGAATGAAGCATTTGCCTATTGATTCTACAGTGACAGTCTCTAATAATTTTAAAACCTGTCCATTAATGACTTTGGTAAAACCTATGGGCTATGGCTGGAAATTATTTAATTCTAACATTCCGTTGTTTATATTGAACCTCAATATTTATAACTGACATGTAAGGAGGCCTCTTAAAAATGATCAGATCAATAATAATTGAAATAAATCAGATGTCCCTATGATCCCAAAATGTTGATGTCTCCTATTTTCATTTTTCTTAGCTATTAATTATGCTAATTGGAGATGATGGTTGTTGTTGAATCAGGTGGCATGCAAGTAATTTCAGAAATATTTTGCACCAGTTGTATCTAAAAAGCGAATGCACATCTGAGAATTATGTGTGTCTATCCATTGGCATGTAATTAACAATGTTAAATGTGATATTATAGTTCTTTATTCTAAAGAGACAAAATAAACTGTTATTTTGGAGATAAACGAACAAATCAGAATAAGTGTGTCTGTTTTAGAGAAGATGCTTTGGTCTTCTAACAGATTTATGATCTACCAAGCAAGGGAAATATTTGTTCTGAAAGAGGTCTCACATGTTGCAAACAAGTCCAAAAAGCATTTTCTCAGAGAACTGCTATCATCAATATATCACAAAATTGATTCTCTCATTCCTGCAAGTGCATTGTGTACTGCAAGTATCCTTGATTAGTGTGAATAATTCAAATGATAGTGACATTAGAAATGTTCTGATGGAGGGTCATACACTATTTATACCTATTTTCAAAATGTTTCCTATGTGGCCAAATACAGAGGAGAGAGAAGACAGACAAAGCACATTTGTTCCTCTAGTCTATTCTGTTATTGTTTAGAAGAGTTTTAGAGAGTCTGGCTGTTCATCCAGGCCTTTGGTGAGAAAGAGGTCTTTGCTTCATTACACTTGCCACTTTTTTATCTTTTATTAACTTTAGGTTAATTTATTTGTTGGATTGTTGTGAGTGGCTCAGAATTGTAGATAATTGGGCACACCTTTGCTTCAGAATGTTTTCAGATAACTATCTCCAAATGTGGGTTGTTGGTGTAGCCCAGGGGTCAGCAACCTGCAGCTCTGGAGCCACATGTGGCTATTTTACCCCTCTGCTGTGACTCCCTGTCACTCAAAATATGCGTCACAACTGCCAACGTGTGACACTCACCAGCACCTGATTTATTGAGCTTTTCAACCCCAGGTAGGCTAACCATGGATAAATCCAAGAAAAGAAAAGTTTCAGAAGAAACTACATATGCTAGTTCTGGGGCTGCTCAAGAAATAGTCAGGCACAGGAAGGATTTTGTGGCTCCCGGTGTTTTCTTTTCTGTGGGAAAAAGGTCCAAATGGATCTTTGAGTGTTTAAGATTGCAGACACCTGGTGTAGCCAATCTAAGAAGTACCAAACAGAGGACTACACAGTCATTTGCAAATGTTTCATTTGGTCTGAAAAAGGTCTTTAAAAAACCCTGATTATTAAAAATACTGGAGATAACACATTGGCCATGAACAAACTTTAATTATTAATATCTTCAATAGTCTATTCCAAACTAAAACAATAACCTAGTTAACAATTGCTAAATTACTTTGGAATGATTGGCTGGCCCCCTGTTGTTGTTGTTTTTTTTGTCAGGATCAGGAACCATTCATGGTCAGGGAGATCTGAAGATTTGCTCTCAATTGTTACCATATGGGACCCAGGGTGGACATTCTCTCTGGGACTGAAAAATGGAACAAGCAGAGTTAATCAGAAGGAAAAAAAACAGACATTATTTGAATGAAATTATTCACTAGGGAATAACAGTGAAATGAAATAACATTTCTTGTGAAGAAATATATGTGTGTGGGAAAGGAAAATCATTGTACATTTTTGTTGATTTAAACAAAACATACAGCTAAGTGAATAGCCTTGAATGATGGGACACTTTGCACAAATGTAGAATTGAAGGTTGATTGTTGATTATAGTAAGAGTGTTACATGACTATTTAAATTTGTTTTGTATGATTCTTAAGATAAAACTAATTAATCAAAAATAGTTTTGGAGGCTTATTGGAAACCTCAGTGGATATTTTAAAGTCTTATAATCTTTTCTGCTGGAAATGCAATACTTTTGAAAATGCATTAGCACATGTAATTTGAAATTGCCTTCTGATTGTTCCATATTGGTTTAATTTTCCCAGTATCATAAAATGACGTTCTAGTAAGGTAGCTAAGATTTAAAGATGCCCATGTATTGCTGAAATATATTCCTAAACTATGAAAAGTATTTATTAAGAATTTGGTATTTATCTTGGATGTATTGCTGGACAAAGAAAAATGTTCTGTGCTCAACATTAGTTTGACAACACACACGCACACAGCTTTTGTACTGGTGTTTCATTAACATAATTTAAGGACTGGACAGGATGATTCCATGTGGTTAACACTTAATCCATTGTCTAAAAATGTGAACTTTCCTATTTCATGAGTAATTGTTACAGCTTATTTAGTTATTCTGCTCTTCCCTTTTCTGTACTTGATATGTTTTCTTTTCTTTTCTTTTATTAAAACAATAAATTTAAAAAAAATTAAAAGTGATGGAAGCAAAGCATGTGTGAAAATAAATGGAATGCTAAGTGAATGGTTGATTCAAAGCAGGGAGTAAGACAAAGATGTGTTGTCCTCTTAGTTGATAATTTATGGATAAATGTATAAGCAATACTTACGGTGATGTTAAGGGTATACTGATGTTAGAGCAGGGGTGAAATCCAGCAAGTTCTGACAGGTTCTGAGACAGGAGAACTGGTAGAGGAAATTTTGAGTAGTTCAGAGAACCGGCAAATACCACCTCTGGCAGAGTGGGGTGGGAATGGAGATTTTGCAGTATTCTTCCCTCAGGAGTGGGGAGTGTTAAGTTTGGGCCGTGTGAAGAAGAGGCAGGACACGATAAACCCTTCAGTACCTTTATTTCTCTGCTGTTATGCTCTGAACTGCCAGCCGGCAGACGGAGCACTCTTTTTAAAGGTTCCTGGTTCAATAGCCGACCACTGACGGGCATTTATTTTTCCCGCCGCTTGATTATCCAATCAGCGGCGGTTATGCAAATACGTACTCCATCTGTCCGTACGTAACAGGGAGGGAATGAAGATTTTGAAGTATCCTTCCCCTCCCATACCCACCAAGCCAAGCCACGCCCACCAAGCCACACCCACAGAACCGATAAAAAAATTCTCACCACTGTGTTAGAGTCTGAGCATTTTTATGGCATGCACAGATGGGTTATTTGTTAAGAACTGAATGATTTACTGTGAAAATTTGGTAGTTTGTATGTTGCAGTAAGATGTAAACCTGAACCTTAATGCAGAAATGGGTTCCTACTGGTTTTAATTGGTTCTATAGAACCATTAGTACCTTGGTGATGACATCACGGAGGCAGCAAGCCGGTGGCGAGGTAAGTTAGAATCCACCTCTGACACACACACACACACACACACACACACACACACACACACACACACACACGAAACTGTTCTGCTGTGTTTATTAAGTTCCATAGAACTTAGGAGCTGTATCTGCACTGCAATCTTTTCATGCCAGGATAAATGTTTTTCACTGGCTCAAGCAGAGGGAGAGTTCATTTGCTTAGTCCTTCTGTTGCTTTAACTGCTTGGAAATCTGTTTCTCCACATGCAGAATGGGGTGAGCCCTTCAAACTTTAGGGGTTCGAACTTCCAAAACACCATCAAATTTTTAATTATTTAATTTGCTGTTCTTGCATTTTATTAGCAAATACTTCTGAATTGTTTTGCCTTCAGACTGACATACCTTTACTTTGATTGTTCCAAAAGTTGTAGCCATTGGAAAGGGAGGGAGGACTTAAAGTTCAAGAAGAGATCCTCAGCATAATTACTGATACAAGACTAACCCATCCCTAAAAGGGCAAGAGATTGGCTCCCCCCCCCAAACAATGGAGTCTGTCTTGAAAACAAGGTTAGCCAGGTGATATCACAAACTGTTCATAACTGGCCTGGTGATATTTCTTTAATTGGATGTCACATTTTCAGGGATTTTTTTTTTTTTCAGTTTTGAAAGAGAACAAAATGCATGTCGGTTTGCCTGCCTTTCTGTACATTCTCAGGTTTAAGTGAAGGTGCAGCCTTTAAAGTTGTTATAACTTGGCTGTTTTCTTTGATAAATTACATGAATAACATTTGAGACAATGCATGGTTAAATATTTATGCCTAGCACCATAGAACCAGGAGGGAAGAAAGCACAAGCGCGCACACACAAAAAACCCCAACCCACGGAAGAATAAATATATTTACCTAAATAAATTACTAAGACAAATACACTCCGGTGTGTTCTGTCCCAATAAACAGTAGGTATTCACTAAATTGTAGAATATAAATGACTCATTTCCTCTAAATGTACACTGAAAGATCTATACCATGCTACACATTTCCTAGGTTTTGCATATATATTTCAATATTCATCATGAAAGGCCCGCATATCTGTCAATATACATTACTTTGCATACATTACAAAAAATATTTATACACACACACACACACACACAGATATTCTTCTGGCACATTTTAGTATGGGTAGCACGGCAATCGTGAGGGCTCTATTTCATGATTAACCCTTTCCCTTCTCACGCGCTCGCTCTCTTTTTATCAACGTGACATTTTCCCAAAATGAATTGCTTGCTTAGACACAGCTAACTAAATAAAAGCAGGCCAGAGCTGATAGTATGAAAAATGGATTTTCATTACTATCCCATTGATTCTTGTAAATAAGGGCCCGAGGCCTGCTCCGAAAAGGCTGCAGAGTCATAATTTAATCTGAGGTGACACAGACCAAAATGTATGTGGACAAAAATCATCCTTGAATATTAAACAACAGCCTCAAGACAGAGAAAAGTGTTAGGGGCACATTTAAATGTATGCAGATCGGTGGGTAACATATTTAAAAACAGAAATTAAAAATTCTTGTCATAAATCACATTTGCTACCATGGATATGCCTTGTTATGCTGGCGTTTAAGGAAACCTGAAAGGTTAAGGCAGTTGGCGCATTAATTCACACACGGATAATTAATACTTTTCTTGTGGCTATTTATAAGAAATGGGAAATATAGTCGGATCAGCTGTGGCACTGTAGTAATTTGCAAGGAAAGAAATGAAAGCATGAGTCAATAGTTTTAACTGGACAAATGTCAAATGCTTAATGATGCAGAATCCTAATTTGGAGGTCCTTTGAAAGTTTTATGTGAAAAGAAAAAGATAAAATAGTTCATTATTTTATTACACATGTAATTTGTTTGGCTGCTTTATCCTCTCTCGTTTAATAGTGAGGACTTTTTTTCAAGTCTTTTAAATTCTCAAAAGCTAGCATCACAAATTCTAATTTATCCACATCTTCATAAGCTTGGGCATTGTTTCAAGTAACTATGGGGGACTGGTGTGGCAACAGTGGAATTTTAGAATAAAATTCACATTTTCCAGTGCGTTCTAATATTAATGGCACTCGATAAAAATAAACTGGGTTGTACTTCTTGTGAAATGTACTGATGCTGTACAGTTTAATCATGTATCCTTTGTGTGTCAGTTTCCCGCATAATACTTCTACTTGCTGGGATGTAGACAAGATGAAATTGGTGTGCAAATGAATCAGAGGGTCTAGCGTACAAAATAGTATGAGGGCTTTCATTGCACTTTGTAGCATAGTGACCAAAATATATGAAAATGACTAACATTGTCCTTAAAATAAGAAGAGTGTCAGGGTTCCAAGTAATAGACCCATAGCAAGCAAAACTCTGAGGCAGAGGGACTCCTCAAAAAATAACTTTATTGGATATATCATATTGGCACAGATCTGGTGAAAACTGACTCTGAAGGTTCCAGTGGCTTTTACCTAATTAAAAGTAAAGGTTTTCCCTCAATCCCAAACAATTAGTCATATGGTCCAATCAAGATGCTGCCTGGTTGACTGGTGACATCACTCCTCCTCCCTCGGGCCAGGTATGAGAATGTCCTTGGTTCCCAAGAGAAAGTATTTTATTTACAAAACCCCAGCTATCTCTAATCCCCCCTCTCTATCCCTGAGCTCCAGTGTGGCAACACTGAAGCTCCAATATGGCTTCGGCCAGATCAGCTTCAGGGTTGACAAAGAGAATGTTGGGTGTGGCATTTGGGTTATTGAACCATTTGTATCTTTCCCAACCTTCCAAAAAGTAGTGTTTGATCAAAGCTATAATGGCTTCAGGGAGGTAAATAGCTATGCAGTCATTTGATGACTACTCTTGTATACGGAGAATTGAGACCTGGAAGTAGAAGAAGACAGCGATCAAGGACATCAGTCTGACAATTACTCTATCAGAACTCAAGGTAGTTGTCTTTGATGGAGAAAATGTACTGAACAATTGCACGTTGTGCACACATGACAAAAAAATAAATAAATAAGAACAGGTATATGAATTTGTGAACTATGGAAGAATGATGGCTGAAGATGGAAAATTGATAGATAAATTTTAAGAGCGGCAAATGGGTAGCATATGGTCAGTTACTTGGAATGAATATTGGTTGAAAGAAGCAAAAAGAATTATATTTTGGCCACTCAGTTATGTGGAAATAAAAGTTGGGTATATCAGATGAAACACAGTAGTTGAACATAATGGGAATTAATCACCAAAAAAGGAATAGGACCAGAGGTTGTATTCAGCAGGTTCTGACCAGTTCTGGAGAACCGGTAGCAAAACTTTTGAGTATTTCGGAGAACCGGCAAATGCCGCCTCTGACTGGCCCCGCACCCATCTATTTGCTGCCTCCTAAGTCCCAGCTGATCAGCTGGGTCTTCTTTTGTTGCCCTGCACAGGAGAATGGAGCTGGAAAGCAGGTTAGTGCGGTGGGGAGGGAATGCTGATTTTGCAGTAACCTTCCCCTGGAGTGGGGTGGGAATGGAGATTTTGAGTTTTCCCTGCCACTCCCACCAAGCCATGCCCACAGAACCAGTAGTAAAACGTTTTGAATCCCACCACTGAATAGGATGATGGATACATATCTATGGATGTAAGTTTTGTATGTGGAAACTGATCAGAGCTTTATTTTCAAGCAAAACAGGATGTAAAATGTGACACAAACCCATGATTCATAGCTCTGCTAGCATTCCTTTCAAAATGTTTCTTTTCTCAAAAATTGAATACCATAGCTTCTGTATTTATGAATGCAAGTAAATTTATTAGCAGTCAAAGACTAATAAAGCACAATCACATAAAATAAACCAAACAGTTATTACAATAAGAGCCAAACAATTAATAAAAGAAGAATACAAGCCATGTCGGGGCAAGAATAACTCAACTAATAAACCTCTCCTGTGTGAAACTCATAGTTCTCTTCCAGCAATTAAAACCGCGTAAGATTTAGCGACCCTCCTAGATGTTTCTGGAGGCTGATCCATTAGCAAGAAAGGTGGTTTCCTCTTTTGGATGAGTGAAATGTTTGGTTAGCAAATGTATTTTTAATGCAGGACTCCAAGCTGGATACAGAGGGCAACCCAGCATTGCATGCAGTACTGTCTTGATTGCCTCAATTCAATAGTGTACATACAGGGCTGGCCTTTAAAACGTTTAGCAAATTTGCCCGGTTGCTGGGTGGGTGTGGCCATGGTGGGTGTGGCCAGCTGCTCCACAGGGGGGGCTTTTTGCTCCCCGGATTCCGGAGGCTTTTGTTGAGCCTCCAGGAGGGCAAAAACGCCCCCCCCCTCTGGAGGCCAGAAAAGGGCCCGTTTTCAGCCTTCCTCAACTTCAGGTAGGCCCATTTTTCACCCTCCCTGAGCCTCTGCTCATGCCCTGCAGTTACTTGCATCCAAAATGGGCCGCATGGGGATTCCTGAGAGGGGCAGGGAGGGCAGGGCCAGCCAGGAGTGGGATTTGGGGGTCTCTGAACTGCACAGAATCTTAGTTAGAGGTTCTCCCGAACCCCTGGGAATCCCCAAAAGCCCAATCCTGGGTACATAAACTGCCCTGAAATGGAATGTTATCTATCTAGAATTGTGGATGGCAGCCAGGAAAATACTGCTGTATTGTAAAGCAGAGATATCATATTGCTTTAAGCAATATAAAATAAAGTGTATTATTATACTTAGATAATATATATAAAGCTCTACCGTAGAGAGTGGCATTACAGTGCCGAGCTTCTTTACTTTTAACTTTCTGTGGTTTAGGTCAAAACTAAATTGGTCCCTTGAACTACAGAACTGGCCTGAATATAAAATATTATATAAAATATAAACTATTCAGCATAAATGAGAACTAGGCAAGATAAAATACGACAAACCCACAATCAGAGACACACTGAAAGAACAAGGATGAGGCATAATTAAAAATTGAAACATGACTAAAAGAGGAAATTGAGGATAAGATGGGATGGTACAGAAGGACAACTGTTTAGGTACGTGGCACATGGAAGAAGCTGGTTGCCATCAGACTTAATCAATCATAAACCCTTTCTATTGCCCTGATTCCAGAAAATAGGGCATTTCTACTCATTTCCAGGAATGTGTGAAAACGATATGCTAAACTGTCTAGTTGATTAGAAGATAGCAAGTCCTCACAGCAAAGAGGTCAAGGCTTAGTTGTTCCTTTAATGTGAGACAATCCATGTAACTCCATAGCAGAGCTCAAGGCTACCAAGTCTGAGTTGGAAAAGTCCAAATGACCACTAGATGACAGCAAACACATACCCAAAATGCCACATTTTGTTGCCATCTAATGGTCAGGTGATGTTTTACAATCTAGTTCTGGTGGTCTGCATTAACCATTGTTTAAAATGGGGGTTAGTCTTTGAATGTGCAATATCGAACAAGTGTACTACATTATTTTCTCTATAGAAAAATCTGAATAACTACTTTCTAAATCAGGTCTTGCTTTGAAAAGCTAGAAGTAGGAAAAATAATCCAGCAAATTAAAACCAGCTCCCTTGAATTATTTGCACTTTACACAAATGTATATCAGTTGCTACCCAACTTGTTTGATTATATATTTGTTTTGAGAAATTATTTTACAACAATCTAGTTTATATGATTACATATTTGACTAGTGCCCAAAGTTAGGAAATCATCACATTATTAGTTGTAGATTTGTTCCATATAGAATACACTACTCCATATATAGGAACTACTGGTTCAGTATAAAAAAAATATGCCCCCAACTATAACACATACTTTACAGTCTTGGAATTGTGCTGTTAACTATATACATTGCTAACAGTTTTGCTGCTAACAGTATATGCAGTGAAAGGAAAATGTTTCCACATGCCATCTTTTAATTTGAATAAGTGTTGCAGCTAAACATAGCAATGTCAAGCCAGAAGTACATTTCAGCTTTTTCCTCTCTCTCTCTCTCTCTCTCTCCACACATAATTTTACCCTTTAGTCCCTAAGGTCCATTTATGCACATAAGGTGAATAAAATAGCTTTTATTATAACCTGATTAAGTTACAACTGCATCAACCTAAAAATGGTACACAGACCTGAAGCAGAAATGGATGAGATACAAATATCTCTTTTTGTATCCTGAAGATAGCAATAGCACTTAGATTTATATATCGCTTCACAATGCTTTACAGCATTCTCTAAGTGGTTTACAGAGTCAGCATATTGGCCCCAACAATCTGGCTCCTCATTTTATCAACCTTGAAAGGATGGGAGGATGAGTCAACCTTCAGCTAGTCAGAATCGAACTCCTGGAGTGAGCAATGATTTAGCTTGGCAGTATTTCATTCTAACCACTGTGCCATCATGGCTCTTGAGATGAGATGACACCTCACCATGAATTAGATGTCACTCCTTCTGCCTACCCAAATGATGCCTCAAAATTGTACAGTTTAGTGATGGAAGGAAAGCAATAGGAAATTAAAAATAAATGAATTGCATGCCATTTAGTCAAGTTCAACTCTTTGTAGTTGCATTGACAAATGTTCATTATTTCGACCTGCTGCCTAGCAATAAGTACAATTCTTCAAGGATTTTCCAAGAATTACCTCAATCCTATTTATTCGTTGTCTTTCCCTTCTTTTATATTGTGTTTTATATATCTATACACACACATATATACACACACAACCCAATTCTATGTCCTTAATTTCATGGTTTCCTTTAAAATGAAATAACCTTTGGTACTGTTTCTGCCCATCTGTCTCTCAAAGGTCATGTGTATTCCTTGAATTAGATATCTGAGTGTAAAAGAAATTCAAATGCTGCTAAAAATAAATAAAAAAACAGGAAAAGGATGATCAAGATTCCTTAGATTAGATGCAGAATATTTTTTTTATCCCACCTTTATTATTTTTATAAATAATTCAAGATCATGAACATATTGCTTCCTCCTCTTATTTTCCCCACAAGAACTACTCTGTGAGGTGAATTGGGCTGAGAGAGAGAGAGAGAGAGAGAGAGAGAGAATGAGAGAGAGAGAGTGTGTAACTGGTCCAAAGTCACCCAGCTGGCTTTCAAGCAGGACTAGAATTCACATTTTCTCAGTTTCTACTCTGGTGCCTCAACCATTAGATCGAACTGGCATGATTAGACATGAAAGTGACCTGGGTGACTTTTGGCTTGTCATTTCCTTTTTCTTAGCCCAACCTACCTCACAGGGTTGTTGTGGGAAAAACAGGAGGAGGAAAGAGTATTATGTACATTTGCTGAACTGAGTTACTTATAAAGTAATAAAGGTGGTATAAAACACAAATAAATATATGGTACATGTCTTTTCTCTAAACAAGGATGTCTATCTATCTATCTATCTATCTATCTATCTATCTATCTATCTATCTATCTCATGTCAACAATAATATTGGTATTATTTATTAGCAGCAAATAAATAACACTTCATAGTCCAGTTCCAGTGAATCATAACTATGTCCCAATAGAAAACATGAGCTTGAAATCAACAGTTTTTGTTTTAATTGTTTTAATATGTAATTATTGTAATCACATATTAAAATCAAAAGTTTAAATAGCCACATGAATATTTGAAATGTGAATACTTTAATGTTAGCCCACCCCTGGGGTATGTGGCAGCCCACTATCAAATGAAATAAAATGATATAGGGCAGGGTTCGGCAATCTTAAACACTCAGAAAGCCATTTGGACCCGTTTCCCCCAGAAAAGAAAACACCGGGAGCTATAAAATTCTTCCCGTGCCTGACTATTTCCTGAATGGCCACAAAACTAGCATATATAGTTGAATTAAAGATTCTGTTTTCTTCTGAAACTTTTCCCTTCTTGGATTTATCCATGGTTGACCTACTGGGGGGTCAAAAAACTTAATAAATTGTGCCTCGGTGGTTGTTGCACATTGGTAGTTGTGATGCATATTTTGAGTAACAGGGAGCAGCAGCAAAGGGATGAAAGAGCCACATGCGGCTCCAGAGCCACAGATTGCTGACCCCTGGACTAGACATACCCAGTTCCTGCAACTCTTCATTGTATGCTTTAGCCTTCAGTCCCCTAATCATCTTTTGTTGCTTTTCTGTGCACTTATTCTAGACCTCAACATTTGTATTGTGGTGACCGGATGCAGTATTCCAAATGTGGTCTTACCAATGCAGTATAAAGCGGTACTTCATGTGACTTTGATATTATTCCTCTGTTGAAGCAGCCTTAGGATCATTTCTCTTATTTGTCCCTATAATCAGAACTCTGAGAGGGGCTGAGAGGGAGAGGATATGGCCATGTCATCTAGGGAGGTTCTACTTCCTGGGTCACTCTGGTCTTAGTCCAACAACTTCTTCACCACTATGCCATACCACCCTCTGTTATTCTTCAGCTTTTATTCTCAAAATGTGGAGAGTCCTATTTGGTGTAAAAGCTGTTGTGTTAGCTGGTAGCTAGTAACAGGGATCTTCCAGTGGTGATTCAATATATTTTTAATTCCTATAAACAAATTAAGGTCTTATCACTGATGACTTGCTTTAAAAAAAAAACACCCTCCGGAGGAAAAGAAAATCTATGTAATATTTCTTAGAGGTAAATTTAATGAGTCTGGATAGATAGGGGAACTTATTTGTGAGTGGATATGCATACATTCAGATTGTACTTTCATTAGTTATTTAAATTGGCTCCATAATTTGAAGATACAACCCACACCGAGACTTTCATGTGGTGGTTATGGACCAATTGGAAGCCCAGGGGTCACCTGCAGGCTTTCAGTGGCCTACTGGTAAGCATCTTTCTAAAAAATAAAATAAAAATGGGTGGAGCAATGCCTATGAAGATTCTCAGTCATCCAAGTCATGGTTGTCTCAAAGGTGCTTTCCGATGGGTGGATCAGTACAAAATCTAAATTACGTCATTTATTTTATCTTTAACCACACTTTAATTACATTACAGTTACGTTAATTCAAAAGGACTGTGATATTTCACACTGAAAATATGGACTCTCTTAAATTGAGTTCAACTTTTAGTGGCCTTCCAGAAATACATGCATTGTTTTCATGGCAATAATACAGAACAGTTTGCCTTTGCCATCTTTTTATTTTATTTTGTCAAGCATATATAAGATTACAGAAAAAGTATAAACATGATTGTGTATACGTGACATGTATAAACATGGGTATGAATACATGAGGTGGTTACGAATGAAAGGGAACATTAGGATAGGGACGGAAGGCACGCTGGTGCGCTTATGCACACTCCTTACAGACCTGTTAGGAATGGGGTGAGGTACACAGTCTAAGGTTAAAATTTTGGGGAGGTTGGGGATGAAACCACAGAGTCAGGTAGTGCATTACAGGCATTGACCACGTTGTTGCTAAAGTCTTATTTTCTGCAATTGAGTTTGGAGCAGTTAACCATAAGTTTTCATCTATTATGTGCTCATGTATTGTTGCGGTTGAAGCTGAAGTATTCATTGACAGGTAGGACATTGTAGCAGATAATTTTATGTACTATGCTTAGGTTGGATTGAAGGCGGTGTAGTTCTAAGTTGTCTAAGCCCAACATTTCTAGTCTGGTGGCATAAGGTATTCTGTTCCGTGCAGAGGATTGGAGGACTCTTTTCGTGAAATATCTCTGGACATTCTCAATTGTATTTATGTCCAATATGCAGTGCGGGTTCCAGACAGATGAGCTTCTGGGTCTTTCACCCAGTTTAGTCTACCACCTTGACATTCCTTGGAGACGTCATCCACCCAAGACTAATAAAGCCAATCCCGCTTAGCATCTGAATCCAGATGAATCCAGGCTGCTCTTGGTGTCAAGGCACATGATTTAACTTCTATTCTTCAAATTTGTCCGCGTTGAATTTAATGGGAATCAGTCTCAAATGAACGTGGATAGGATAGCCAGTTCAGAAAGATGCCTGACTCTTGTCTGTTACTGCAAAAACAAAGTAATACATCATACCAACACATATATAATGTATTACTTTGTTTTATACATATCTCTCGAAAGGAAGCTAAGGAACTTTGGCAGTCTGCTCTCCTGGAGAATATGGGCGTGTGAACCTTTTAAGAAAATGGAATGTTCACAGGGTAAAAGAAACAACACAACCAGCAGATTTAGAATGACAGGTAAGAAATGAGAAGTCTAAAAAAGAAAGATGCATTCACTTACCTAACAGTATGGTCCATTAGTTCAGGTGGAAAATAGATTTAAATCTACCGATCATTGAGTGATTAGCTGCAGACTGGCAAGGATTTCTGACTGCCGGTGGGCTGTCAATTAAAAAAAACACCAAAATAACCTTGCTGCCAGCTATCTTCATGCAAAATGACGCTGTGGCATTGAAAACTGTTTGGCCTTCAGGCCTCCCTTGTAACCTGCCTCCACACAACACACAGTTATGGATTTTGAAGTTGTATTTGCATAAAATACAAGACTTGGCCAATGCTAAATTTGTGGCTTAGTATGTTGTACAAGGACAGTCAATTATATGTGTTGGTGCATTGTATGTTCACAGGAAAAAATGGGTCAATCCCAAAACCCAATGAAACAATTTGTACCAATAGAGTTGTGTTTGTATCTGGAGCCATCTGCTTGAACTGAGTGGGGTCCATTTCAGGGATAGTTTCTAACTTACCTTGCTGCTGGTTCACTTCCTCCCGCGCCCTGCGGGCATAAGAAATTTGACAAAAAATGACAGCAAAAAAAAAAAAAAAAGGCCGAAAACAAAATGGCGACGCACGCGCAGTGCCGAAAACTCGGCTTCTGCACATGCACAGAAGAAAAAAACCCAGAAAAAAATCCCCCCCAAAAAAAGATGGTCCACAGGCCAGAACCGGTTCTGTGACGTCATTAGCGGCTTGCTACCTACTCGATAGAACCAGTCTGAACCGGTAGGAATGGACAAAGCACGTTATAAATTCTAAGCTACATATCTAAGGTAGAGTTGCACCACCACTTTTGGTGGAGATTATTTAGGGAACGTTGCAAATGTTTGTCACGAGTGTTTCACAGAAGAAGGCTTGTTTCTACCTAGAACCATGTGTGTATCAGGAAAATAGGTGAGGATGTATCATGTATCCTATCCCTGTAAATCTCTGGGGGTCTCTATCATCTTAGATTCTTTTATCTTGTTTTGCTTCCCTAAATTATATTATGGATTTTCAGGTGGCTATTACGTATAAATTGGGTTGACAAAATCAAAAGTGAGGAGGTGATAAGCTGCCTGGGAAAGCCAAGGGAAACCATCAAAACCATTAAAAAGCGGAAGTTAGAATATTTTGGACAAATACGGCATACTTCACTTAAGGAAAGATTGAAGGCAAAGAAGATCCAGGCAGAAGAAGAACATCATGGCTTCAGAATCTAAGGGACTGGTTTGGACAAAACTCGACAGCACTTTTTCGTGTGGCTGTTGATAAAAATAAGATCGCCAACATGATTGCCAACGTCTGATGATGAAAGAAAGAAGAGAAGGAGAAGGAGAAGGAGAAGGAGAAGGAGAAGGAGGAGGAGAAGGAGGAGGAGGAGGAGGAGGAGGAGGAGGAAGGAGAAGGAGAAGGAGAAGGAGAAGGAGAAGGAGAAGAAGAAGAAGAAGAAGAAGAAGAA
>JANHFT010000537.1:359372-372561 GCA_032467955.1 Pseudoxenodon macrops | reverse complement strand
ATAGATAGATAGATAGATAGATAGATAGGCAGGCAGGCAGGCAGGCAGGCAGGCAGGCAGGCAGGCAGGCAGACAGATGTTTCAGGATGTTTCTGGAAGACACCTTAACTATACCTTCCAAATAGCCCCCAATTCTAGCAATTCTAAAATTCAGTGCAAATTCAGATTGTTTTGAACAAAGAAAAAAACAGAAATGGGAGAGTTTTGCCTCCCCAGGGACCTCTTAATTCCATTTCCATTTTTTTTTAAATTTCAAAACAAAATAAAATACTGGAAACTGACGATTTTGCCATCAAATTTGGATAGCATGATTTTGGAATACTACCAGTTTTTTTGAATCAGTTGAAGCTGCATCTAATGTTGGTTGCAAATGAAGCAAGCTGTAGACATTGCTGAGTGGGATTAATCCTTCTCCCCATTTCAGGTAGGCTTTGCTGCAATCCGTCTTTGTCTTCCTTTTACTCTCCTCTGTCTCCCAACCAAGAAACTGCCAAAGAAGGAAGAGCTGTGTTTTACTGCAAGGAGAATTTGAAACAAGCTAAGGACTGCATGAAATTAAGCTTCTCGTGTGTACCTGATGCTCCAGGTTGCCTGTTTCTAAGTCATTTTTGCTGGCTGACAGATGGAAGAAAGTGCTCAGTTGGGAGACCAGTGATGGAGCATCTCTGTAGCTGGATAACTTTACACAGAGCGGTCTTTTGGTCAGCATCGATTGGTGTTGTTTTCATTGATTTGAAATACTTCTTCAAAGTCCCTATTAGAGATCTTTCCCATTTTCTTGCACTTTTTGGTTCCTTTTTAATTGGTGAATCCAGGAATTGAATCTGGGACCTTCTGCACAAAAACATAGCTTTATCAGTGAGCTAGAGGAGCAAATTAGAAGAGAGTAATGTGGTAGCTGCATTCATATTGATGATGGATGAGCTAGCAGTTCTCATAATTACCGAGGAAGCGGCAATGAGGTGCTTGGGGAAATTGCTGCAAAGGGGACTTTCAGAGTTATTATTCCTGAGAAACAGTTGTGGAATATTATACGTCAGTGTTAGTCATGATAAACAAGGGGAAATAAAGGAGTGTTATAGGCTATTCCAACCTTCACCAATCTGGCATTCTCCAGATGTTGTTGGGACTACAGTTCCCAGATTCCTACTTGAATGGCCAAACCAAGAACTCTAGAATTTGCCCTGCCTACAAATTTCATGCACAAGTTTCAAAAAGCACATTTGTTCATCCTGTTGTATCATTTCTACACAAATATGAATATATAGAAAGCGAAACTGTTTACTGCTCAAACTGATTTTTTTTATTAATCCAGGATATCATCCTACATGTCTTTAAATACAGCTTAGCTTTGCTAAATTAAATATTACTACTCAGTGAACATACACAGGATTGATTCATGATGTAAAGGTCTCCTAAATATATGATTCATCGAAGGGCCTTCTAGACAGTAAAGCCCATGGATGATTCTACAGCAATGGGTGTCTGGATGAAGGCATTATTTTACTCTTTTCTTCAAGTGGAACAAATGAATAAGCCATCTTCATTCATTCATTGCATTTCTTTTGGCCAAAGAGAAAGTTGTAGATATGCGAAAGGTTTTAATCATTGTCTGTTTATATGGTATGTATAGGTTAAGCAAATATTTAAGCACAGGTTCAGAGCTACCACAAGAACTTAAGCTAGAAGTAGATTCTTCTGATTTTGCTGTGCATTTCTGATAAGAAAGATCAGCATTGGGGGGTGATGGGAAGTTCATTACATGAGAACATCCACAAGCTCTCCATTCTTGACTTAAGGTAAATGTTACCCCGCACATGTGTACTAGTCTTTTCCGACCCTAGGGTCAGTGCTCATCTCCATTTCTAAGCCAAAGAGCCAGCTCTGTCCGAATACGTCTCCGTGGTCATGTAGCCAGTATGACTAAATGCCGAAGGCGCACAGAACGCTGTTACCTTCCCACCAAAGTAGTCCCTATTTTTCTACTCACATTTTTTTACGTGCTTTCGAACTGCTAGGTTGGCAGAATTCTTAACTTAAAGAGTATCAAATTCATAACAATAAACAATATTCTCACTGCTTAGCAATAGTGTACTACTACCTATGTTTTGCATGAAGGAGATCTCAAACATATTGTCTAGAATCTGTTGTTAGGTGTCCACTCTGAAACTCTAAAAAAATAAAAGCCCTACTTAACAAGAATTGGGTTGATGGGCTAATGTAATATAGCTTCCACTTTTTTTTTTACCCACACTCACATTCAAACTAATATCTTGGTGCAAGAGGATAAAAGAGAATCAAAAACTCATAGTGATTTCCTAAACTAGCCAGAAATTGTATTGCAAATGGATATGATTCTTTGTATGTTCTGGATTATTCTGGAAAAGAAACCTGAGGACCAAAGTACAATTTTCCCTGATTAAAAAAAATGAAAATAAATGAAAATCAGTTACATTTGGAGAGAATGAAGTGCAGGTGAGCAAAAGATGCCTATATACCTTTTCCTCATATTCTCAAAATGCCCCCTCTGCTACTGTTCCATGCAAAAGATAGTATAAGATGCATTTGAGTATAAGACGGTGCGTTTTTGGGGAGGAAAATAGGGGGGGGAAATTCAACTGGCTAATGTCCTTAGTCTGGTCAGCTTCAGCACATTATTTTATCCCCTGTTTAGGACTGAAAAAAAAGCTTCTAAAGCACAGTTGATAGAGAGAAGCAATGAAAAAAGCCTGCAAAGCCCAGAAGATCATTAGCACCTGGTTAGGTCTGAAAAAAAAGGTTCTTTGGAGGGAGTAGCAATGAAAAAAGCCTGCAAAGATCCCTTCGCTCTTCACTCACTTTGTTAGGTCTGAAAAAAAGCTTTGAAAAAGCTACATTCTGAGTATAAAATGCACCCGAATTATCAGCCCCAATTAGGGGGAGAAAAAGTGTGTCTTATAGTCTGAAAAATACGGTAAATGCAAAAACACAACAATCTATTCATGATAGTTACTCTTGGTTATCTTTGGAAAAGTTTTTTTTTTTGTGGGGGGCATACAGCTCGGTACTTAACTGTGATGTTTTGTGAGGATAGTTGTGTATGTGATTCAGGAAAGTGTCCCAATGGATTCATTTTGCTTCCATTTCTGTTAGCATGAAGGCACTAAGTTTATTGTTCCAGAGTGAGACCTTATACACACACACACACACACACGTTTGTCAAACTACATACTTTTCCATTGCAGAATGTATCCTCCAGAGCTTCCCTGAAAGCTAGTTTTCACACCTTCCTTCCAAAAGATTTTTGCACTATGGCTGTTTCTTTCCTCCAGTGCTCCTTTCACAAAGATTGATGTCTCCTGTTTGTAATGCCTTCATTTCTTAGGCTAGGTGTTCCCCTAAATCCAGTTTGATTGATCTAGCATATCCAGTGCTATTTTCTAAGAAAGTGTGTGTCTCCTTTGCAAGCACTGCTGTGTTGAACAGGATCTTATTCAAAGCTGTGAATGTAACCTAAAACAGTGGGTAAATAGTCCCAAGTAAAAAAAAAAAAAATCAAGAGAGGCTAAGCATGAAAGTATGAACTTCTTTGGAAGACTTTGTCCTGAATGCAGCAATATATGTAGAATTATGTAGACAGCTAAGGAAGCTGATAGTAAAGACAGCTTGGAGATAAACAACCAATCAGTGAAATGGCTTTCCTTCAGAGGTTGAGGGTGCTTCATCATGGAGGTTTTTAAGAAGAGATTGGACAATCACTTGTCTGAAATGACCAACACCATTGTCTGATCTGTAAACACCTAGAAACGGGTAAATTAATAGCTAGCAGCCAGCATGGGTTTATTAAAAACAGATCATGTCAAACCAGTCTTATTTCATTCTTCAACACAGTGACTAAATTAGTAGACCAGCGAAATATTGTGGACATAATATACTTAGACTTCAGCAAGGCATTCAACAAAGTAGACCGCAGCCTACTTCTTCGTAAGCTAGAAAAAAGTGGGATAGATAGCTTCAGCACCAGATGGATTCGCAACTGGATGACAAATTGTACTCAAAGAGTAGTCCTTAATGGGTCTCAATCTACATGGAGAGAAGTAAGCACAAGGTTCCGTCTTAGGCCCAGTACTCTTCAATATCTTCATAAACAACTTTGATGAGGGAGTAGAAGGAGAACTTACCAAATTTGCAGATGATACTAAGCTGGCAGGAATAGCTAACACCCTAGAACCATGATGGCGAACCTATGGCATGCGGAGCCATATCTGAGGGCACACAAGGCGTTGCCCTATGTCATCTCCAGCTGATTTTTGGCCTTCTAGAGGGTGGGGGAGGCTGTTTTTCACCCTCCCCAGGCCTCAGAAAGCCTCCTGAAGCCTGTGGATGGTGAAAAACAGACCCAACCTGCCTGCCAGAAGTTTGGAAATGAAAGTTTCTGAACTTCCGGTAGGCCCTTTGGCCTCATTTTTTGCCATCCACAGGCTCTGGACGCTTTCCTGAAACCTGGGGAGGGCCAAAAATGGACCAAAGGGCCTACCAGATGTCCAGAGACTTCAGTGAGGCCTGCGTGCATGCACATTGGGGGGGAGCGCGGTGCTGATGGTGGTTGTGCATGCATGCACTGGTGGGAGGGCATTGCATTATGTGTGTGGGCTCATGCTATCGCACTAGCGCCCTTTTGGCACCCAAGCAAAAAAAGGTTTGCCATCACTGCCCTAGAAGATAGACTCAAAATCCAGATGGATTTGACAGATGTGAACTCTGGGCCCTATCTAACAAAATGAAATTCAATGTAGAGAAAAGTAAAGTCCTACACTTAGGTAAGAAAAACCAAAAGTACACATATAAACTGGGTGAAACCAGGCTTAATAGCAGTGATTGTGAGAGGCTTAATAGCAGTGATTGTGAGAGGGATCTTGGAGTCTTAGTGGACAACCAACTAAAATGAGCCAGAAGTGTTCGGCGGCAGCCAAAAAAGCCAATGCAATCCTAAATTGCATTAACAGAGGGATATATTCAAGATCAAGTGAGGTACTAATACCACTCTATAAAACATCTACCCAATCTTGGCAGAATCAGGAGGAAGGGAGGAAATAACTAAGAAGTGTCATATCTGATCAATACTTGGATGGGAGGTCCTCAGATATCCCAGGATCCTAGACTAGGCTGGGTTGTCAAAACAAGAAACTGACAACAGTGAATCACTTTTATGCTGTGGCCAAAGAAACTACAAAGGAATTTAATTTGTCCCCAGGGAATCTGTCTTTCTTTGGCCTGATTTTTAAATAGTTGCAAACTCTTCTGATAGCATCCCAAGTTTACTTGGCTGGAATATATTATTCCCATGCTTCCCAAACTTTCCTAATCTTATTCTTCCCTGGATTAGGCAGTTCTGAATTAAACTTTGTTTCCAAAATTAAATTCCAAAGGTTAAAGTTAATCTGATGTATTTTACTTTTAAATGACTTTATCTTGCATGAAAAATGATGGCATTCATCATTTGCCACAGTGTTCTTTTCATTTTTAAGATAATTGTGTTTATTTAACAAATGCGAATTGAAATTACACATATGGTGGTATCAAAGTTGTTTCTGTGTGGCGCTTTTGCAAAGGGTAGAAATGTTTGAATGCCACAGGAAAAAAAACTCTAAACAACAAAGTTTAACAGATGTACATCAGCTGAAATGTTTGAGAGCTATGCTCAGATCCTGTGTCTTCCAGTTATAAATTCATTTTTCAATCTCTAGTGAATCTGATAATAGTAAAATATTGCTCTCAACAAGGATGGAATGCCATGAACCACCAACCCATTCCTTCCCCAGCCTCTGATTGTCTAGAATGCTTCTCTGAGAATAAAGAAAGAAACATGCTTCTTTCCATGAAGTAAGGAAAGGATTTCAAGATGGATAGGGGAGTGGTGGGACTGAACTACTGATGCCATGTTGTCCCATAGGATGTTCCTAAAGACATCCTATACTTTTTGGCCACAGGCAGCCTCCTCAATTTTGAGCTTTATCTGAGTACAAAATATTTGACTCACAGAATACCTACGATTTCCTCTTTTTGAACTCCTAGAGTCAATGGACTCCAAAAAGCTGTGAGGTTTCTTTTTCCATCATAAAAGGTAGATTTTTAAATACCAAAATGAGGACCTAAGACATACAAGGTCCACGATAGACCTCATTTTTTTTTTGCATGTTTACAATACAACCTTCTGTGGACTGGACAAAAACCAATGCAACCCTTGGACTAATGAAAACTGTGCCCACTTGCTGTACATAAACCTTGCCTGAAGCAGGCAATCAAGAAGCATAAGCTGAACAATCTAGCTATGAATTGCAGTACACAAAGAAGAAAAAAAGATGTAGGACAAGGGATTGGTTTAAGGAAACTGCAAGACCCCTATGAACTTTTTGATTTTATGATTATAGGAAACTTCCTAGAATCTATTTCAATTATTCTGGGGACAATTATCCTAATAGGTCTTCCATGTCTAATACTGCACATTTTCATGGATGTCATTCAATCCTGATATCATCATCATCATCATCATCATAACCATAATTTAAAGCTCCTATAATCTCTTGTGTGGTGGAGTCTGAGCAACTGAATGGAGCTAGCAGAGCATTCAATGACCGGATGCCCTTCCTGTCACCAATGTAAAGCTTTGTTCAGTAGATATATTCTCATTGTGCCCAGAGAGAGAAATATCTGCCTCTACCTAGGATTGAACTCACAGCCTCCTGGTTGTGAGGCAAGAGCTCCACCTCTAGACCATCGCACCACTCTGCAACATTCAATCCTTAAATGCTTCAGCTAATATGTTGGAAAGCATATCAGAAGTACCCCTGAACTAACCAAGATCACCTGAGCTCAGGCAAGGTGTCTAGGCTGCTAATGATAACAGCAAAGGGAAGAAACCTCACCTTAATGTCACTATTATCAATTTATTTTGAAATCTGAGCATCATTGGAGAATGGCTTAATGCTTAACCAAGATATACTCAGTTCCCAGCATTCATTTATTATGGGTGCTTTCATATTTTTGGGAAAGTTATTGATGTTCCTAAATCATTTGTGCACAGGGTTATTCTGGATTTCTTGATATTTGCTGGAATTTTGAAGTTGTGTTTTGGCTGTGTGGATGAAGCATTTTTTTACAATCATGATAACAATAAGCAGGATCATTATTATTGGGGTATGTTTTTAAATTTATTTATTTATTTATTAAGTTTTTATGCTGCCTATCCCCCCTATAAGGTGACTGACTCTGGGTGGCTTACAAGTTATAAAACCAGTAGAAAAATAAGTAAAATATTAAAACATTAAATTATACAGATTAACACTTTAAAACAATGCTGAAACCAGAAAGTCTTCTTACCCCATTACCTGCCTCCTAAATGCCCATCTTCATGGCATGTTTTCTTACATGCTGATTGGAGGAAATATGTACATTTGATTCTCTTTTAAAGATAGTAAATATCTGGAGAGATACTGTGCATAGTTCAAATGTCCTTAGTACCACTGATATATTGATGTCCTTCCATGTAAGCCCTCAAGAAGTATTCAACTTAGTCCAATTATCATATCTAGCTACCTTTGTTTATTTTTGTCTAATAATTACATACCCCAAGAATATAAAAATACGTTTTAAAGTAAGCTTCAGAGTATTATTTATATTGGACTTCTTTAGTATTTTCATGTATAGCCTATTGGCATTTGAAAGGATCAAACAATTTTCCTTGATTTATAAGCCCCTCAGAGGGACTTGACATACCTTTAATTCTTCCCTTTGGGCATATATGTGCATAACATGTAGGATTCTAGGGTTCCTTAAAAACCATCAGGGAGCCGAGACATTCCTAAATAAAGAAAACTAAATATATAAAAAAGGAGCATCTTGAATTTTGATCTTCTTCTGCCTTGCTGGAATCAACCAGATTACATCAATTGTAGAAAGTATGAGCTTTGGGCACTAACTTTCCCTGGCTAAGATATTAATATTTTATGTGAGCCTAAAGCATACCCAATTAAAGCAAGATCAGAAACATCTACTAGTAGATTGTACAAGTAGTAGCACTCCAGGTTTTAGACCACCATAAATTCTTATCCTTCCTCCCACCCCCCACAAAAAAAATCCTACAGTATAATAATATTAAGAAGTTGGCAAGAAGTAGTAAAAGCCTTTTTTTTTTCTGGGAGAAAAAAAACCCCTAATTTGTTTAATTTCCTGCCCAGCTCTATGATATATTAAAAATCTATTACATATCAAATCCTGTGAAAGTTTTAATGTGCCTAAATGTTCAGGGACAATAGATGCCAAATTGACTGTGTACACCTGGTTTCAAAACAAGAGGAAAATATTTTTTCCTCATGATCAGGGGTGTGCTGCTGGGGGTTCACAAGGGTTCAGGAGAACTTCCAGCTAAGATTCTGTGCAGTTCAGAGAACCCCCAAATCCCACTTTTGGCTGGTCCCGTCCACCCGGCCCGTCCCCTCCCAGGAGTCCCCAAGCAGCTTGTTTTGGATGCAGGGCTTGCGCAAAGGCTCCAGAGGGCCTCCGGAGCCTGGGGAGGCCATTTTTGTCCTCCAGGAGGCTTGGGGAAAACCTCCAAAGCCTGGGGAGGGATACCCCCCCTTGCTGTGGTGCAGGAGGCCGGGTAGGCCACGCCCACCATGGCCAAACCCACCCAGCAACCAGGCAGAGAACCCCTTGCTAAAAATTTTGAAGCCCACCCCTGCTAACGATAAACCATTTCTGGTAACTAAACTCCCATCATTTTCTGCTGCTTCTTGTTTCTATCAACAGCAAAAGGATGTACGTTCTGCTTAACTGAAGGTCAAAGAGGTAAGCAGAGAGAACAGACACAAAACTTGTTTTCTTACAGATATATCCTTGATGGAGTCTCAGCCAATTTATCACTGGCTAACCTAATTTCTGTTTACTATTATCTGTGTTTCTTGATCCCCAAACTACTTTGGATGTTTCCTTTTATCTCCAGCTGACTTGATCCTCTATTTTTAAATGACATGTTTTCCCAACTTAATTAATGTAGGTAGTCTAGAGACCACAAAAACTGTCTTGAAATTCAGCTGCTTTCAAGGGTCAGGCAGAAATTCTGTGAGCATGTCTTTAAAAAAATATATTTATCCAGCCATGCCTGCAATTATAATCTTTGATATATAAATCTGGAATGGATATATTGCTATTTTAGAATTCTTTAAAGTCCTGTTTCACAGCAATTGATAATTTTGCAGGTGCTACATATTGTTTGCTTCTGTTTCCTTCTCCTTAATAGTTTCCAGTCATGACCTGGTTAGCGTTATCAGGCTTCTTAGCTTTTCTCTCAGGACAAACTACCCTCCCTGTCAGAGGGTAACACCCATGAATGATACAACAAGTGTGTGTTATTTGGCTAGCTAAAGGGCATCATAGTTTAAAACAGGACACCCGGTCAGGCATAATAAAATAATGTGTTCGTATTTTCTTAAATCCTTAGATTTCTTAATACAGGTAGTCCTTGACCTATGACCCAAATGGAGTCCCAAATTTCTGTTGCTAAGTGAAACAGTTAAGTGAGTTTTGCCCCATTTTACCGTCTTTCTTGTCACAGTTGTTACATGAATCACTGCAGTGGTTATGTTAGTCACATGGTTGTTAAGTGAATCTGGCTTCTTCATTGACTTTGCTTGTCAGAAGGTCCCAAAAGTTGATCACATGATTATGGGACACTGCAACTATCATAAATATGAAACAATTGCCAAGCATCCAAGTTTTGATTACATAACCATTAGGAATGCTGCAATGGTTGTAAATGTGAAAAACGGTCATAAGTTTAAGGATGTTGTAACTTTGAATGGTCACTAAATGAACTGTGGTAAGTTGAGGACTATCTGTATTCTGGAGAATTGTTACCTTGGGACATCAAGCATTTCACCAAGCAGGGTGGCCACATCCTGATGACTTCCTTCTTGACAAAATGCTACTGGAATAGCATTTCGCTTGAAGACATTTTCTGTTTGATCTCTGTAGAGATTCTCAGTCATCCAGGTCCTGGTTCAGTGGTGGGTTGCTGCCTGTTTGGACCAGTTCACCTGAACCTGTAGCGGGAATTTGCCCCCCCTCACCGAACTGGCAGTGATGGCCGGCTGGTCACGCCTCCAAACTGGTCCTCCTGCTGGAAATTGGTCCTTCAGCTTGAGATCAGATGAAAAAGAACCTTTTGTTCATGCACAAAGCCTTCTGTGTATGCGCAGATGGTTTTTACTAGGATGTGACAGGTAAAAACCGCACTTCCGACATGACCCAAACCGGTAGGGAAGGTAAGAAGAACTTACCCCTGTCCTGGTTCTAAAGGTGTTTTTTCAGGAGGCAACTGGACTTTCTTTTTTCTTTTCTTTTGAAGATGTTTTGCTTCTCATCCAAGAAGCTTCTTCAGCTCTGACAGGATAGTGGGGAATGGAAAGATTTCTGTTTGATGGATTGCCTATTTTAAGTCCAAGCCTGGCTTAAAGTAAAGCAATCAGAAGAAGAGAAGCAGAGATCTGAAGGTGTTGTTGGGTCTAAACCCACTTATGATGGACTTCTCTAAATGCACATGTAGGAAATGATAGGTAAGTATCTGATTCTATACGATTGCTCTTCAGAAGAATGGAAGGAAAAGGAGACCATTGAAAATTCTTCTGGTTTTCATGCAACTATCACTGTTTAAATATTACTTTTGCTTTTCTGGTCTCATAAATTATAATTTTCCATTATCTGGGAAAGGGTGTTTTAAGTGAAGGTTTTTTTTGTTTTTTTTGTAGATTATTAGGCATTTGCTGAGCATTCGGGACATTTTACAATGATAAATACAAGTTAAATGGTTTTCTTGTTAAGCTCAATGTAGAAGTAACTCCTCAAGGCCAGACAGAAATTACTCCTGATAATAAATTAAAGCATTACTTCTTTTCCATTTTTCATTTTGAAGGGGAAATTACCTTACGGAACTGAACGCTTGAAACTGCAGATTCATTTTTTTTTTAATAAACTCTTCCCTTCCCTCCCCTCCCCATCTAGAGTAAAGGAAATGTGCTTATGGGGAAAGATGGATTGTAGGCCATTTATTTATAAAATAATTCACCTTAACTTTTGACGGTTGGCAGGATGTTTCAAAATGTAAATGATATTTTTGCATGCATGATCACATCTGATTGTAACAGTTTGCAATATCTGATAGAGAGAAGTTCCCTTGAAGATGGGCTCCAGCATGAGTCCAAAAGCTCAGAAGACTAAACAACATTATCCTGGGACAAATATATTTGCCTTCACTCTTTGCAATATCTACCCATGCAATTAAGTTGCATAAAAAGTGAGATCTAAAGTTATGTGAGTGTGCATCCTCACACACACACACACAATTTTCCTCCCTCACCCTCCTTCTCCAAATTCAATAAAATTTGTTCTGGAGGTTTGAAGAGGATGCGGGACTCTCTTGGACATATAGCATTAAAATAAGGAATCACCATCTAGTGAATGGAAATTTCTCACCAAAATAAGCCACTGGATTCTGCTCTATTTAAAATGTTCCAAGATGGTTTCCATAATCTATTCGTGTTAGGAGTCACTGAATCTTATTAACCAAAGCAGCCTTTCTGAGGGTCTATAGGCACTTTTATTTTTGTGTGATAGGAAAAAGAGTTGCATGAATTGCACACCTAAAAATAACACCGGTGTTCCACCCCAAATTGCCTTGTAACACCTTTAAAGTCTATCATATATTATGAAACATGCTTTCATGGGTTTCCATTAGCCAACTACTATGATTAACAACTTATTTGAATCACAGATTAAAGAGCTGCATGGATTACTTTTAGCTTCTATCCTCTCCGACTTTTCTCTTGGCCTATGTTAGCAGTGGGCACATTGGCTCTGTCTCACAAAGAGGATGAATTTTAATTTTTTTACCCTTCCTTTTCAAATGTTCAGCAGATGTCTTAGGAGAGCAGCCAATTCTGGTTATAAAGAGCATAGCAAAAGAAACTGGCCAGAGAAAGGAATGCAAAGTGTTGTAAAAGAACAGATAAGTTCAGTCACTAATCATGACAATTAAAGACGTTCCCCCTTTCTAATCATCGGTTCATTTGGAAATCTTACACAAAGATGTATGTCCCTCTCTATTGATAGATTTATCTGACTCCCTGTCAAAATCGGTGCACATTGACAAAAATCTATTTTGTTGTTTTTGCCACCGAAAACTACGCTGGCATTTTTGCCCATGGAGATTTGGCTAGTCATTGTCAGCATGAGGTGCCAGCAAGAGCTTTTTACTGTTTTGTTTTGTTTTTTTTAATGATGCCAGCTGCTTCCCTGGCTTAGAATTTTTGGTTCAGATTGTAAATGGGGGTGAAAAATCCATATCCACCTCAGCCTGTTCTGTGGAAGACAGCAGAGACTTGATTTATGAATTCTGAGAACCAGGGACAGTTATTGTGAAGTTCTAAGAATCAGAAATGAGGAACAGGGAATTCTGGCTGAGGATGACGTTGGCCATTCGGGGACATGACTAGTAATCAGTTTCTGGCCAAATTGTCAAACGTACCACATAACCCTGTAGCAAACCACAGATGACAATTTGGCTTTCCTTCTTATTGACATATTTGAGGTTTAGGTAACTTTGACCTAAGACTTGGATAATGTGACTTAATAATGTGAGCAATAACTATTCTTTAAAGCCCTTCATTGAAAAGTTATATTTCAGGGAGTTCCGAGGTTCCTTGGAAAATATGCAAAGCTCTCTTAATAACATCAACAATAATAGACCAAATAACCCTTCTTCAAAGGCAGATTGCATTTTTACTACTACTTATGTAGTTAATATACTGCCACATGGAGGGAAATATTAGATTTGGGGAGGGAGTGTGTAGTGTGGTGTGGTGTGGTTGTGTATTTCTGTATTTTAATATAGAGCCATACAAGATTTTGCTAATTCTACATTTTTAAATAAGCCAATCTGATCCACTCATAGAATCATAGGGCTGGAAGGACTTTGGAAGTCTTCTAGTCCAACTACCATATTGTACTGAGTATAAGACGCACCTTTTCTCCCCCTAATTGGGGCTGATAATTGGGTGCGTCTTATACTCCGAATGTAGTTTTTTCAAAGCTTTTTTTCAGATCTAATGAGGTGAGTGAAGAGTGAAGCGATCTTTGCAGCCTTTCATTGCTACTC
>JANHFT010000537.1:311303-322460 GCA_032467955.1 Pseudoxenodon macrops | reverse complement strand
TGGATGGATGGATAGATAGATAGATAGATAGATAGATAGATAGATAGATAGATAGATAGATAGATAGATAGATAGATGGTGTATGTGTGTGTAAGTAATCTTATTTTTATTTCTCATAATAAAGAGAAACAATATATTGTAGTCCTAGATAGCATAGAAAACGCCACCGTAATGTGGGTGAATTTAGGAAATTTTGCTTATACATGCTCATATGCTCATGCTTGTCCTATCTGCCCAAATATTCTAGTCTATTACAGCAGACAAGAAATGCCAGTTGAATACATGTTCTTATGATATCCTACAAAAGTTCCCTGCATTCCTGTTTGCTGGTGGACAGCTGGGGTTTCTTGCCTTCACTGTTTTAACAGGATCATTTGCATGTTCTGCTACAAATTATTGTTCTAAAAAAGAATACAAAATCATCCAATTATAGTTAATGCAGTGCAGATTTGCTTTCTATCGAATAAAATTGATCCTAGAAATGTCTGACTGTTTCTTCTGTAAATTATATATCTTTATTTACAGGTTTCTTCTCTTTCTTTTCTTTCCTATATTTTTGGACACTTTTGCTTCCCACAAGGTATAGCTTCTTACAATGTCTTCTTAGTTCTCCACTCTGCTGTTCATTATACACTATCAATCTACCTTTATTTGTTACCCTCTTGCTATTAAGGGTATATATATCTAAATTCATGTGTAGGATTACAGCTGTAGACTGCAGCAAAAAGATTATCTGCTTAGCACCGTTTTGTGTATAGGGCTGGATCATATATCATATTAATTTCTCTGGTGTGGAAACCAGCACCCATGGACAGTTGGCCTCATCATGGTTTCCCAGAAAATAGCCAACAATATCAAATTATCCTGGTGTCTGATTATACAAATAGTTAATGCTTACAAATTCCTACAGTGGAAAAGTACTGGTTTGTTTTCAGGGAAACAAACATCTACCCCACTCAAAATATTTTCATTATATTATATAATGCCTCTTTCCCCCTTTCTTTGAAAAAGGAACTTCTTAAAACCATTTTCATTGGAGACCTTTGTCATATTATTATTATAGATATATTTCATCAACCATTCTCAGCAGTGGATGATTTCCGATTTTATTTTCAGGAGGTTTGATAATCTTAATCAAGATCAATATACAGACTTCATTTTTTAAACTATCAGAAACAGGTATTTTGATATATTTAGGCAACAGTGAATAATCCTTAGTGTGTGATGATATGAAATTAAATGAAAAAAATGACAGTAAGTGACAAATAGAATAGAATAACAGAGTTGGAAAGGACCTTGGAGGTCTTCTAGTCCAACTCCGTTTAGGCAGGAAACCCTACACCACTTCAGATAAATGGTTATCTAACATCTTCTTAAAAACTTCCAGTGTTGGAGCATTCAAATGACTGACAAAAGCATAACCAATGGTTGATATACTTTGCCTACTTAGAGAAGTAATAGAATCTCATCTAAATTTTATACAGTATGCTTCTTTTAAAAGTTTGATTCGATTTAAAAAATATACAAAGAGCAAAACTACTGTACACCGAAACAGAGAATAACATATATATGAAAAAAAGAAAAGAAAGGAAAATAAAGAAAAAAATCCACATGAAAAAACATCCAAATTTTGATCATGTGCCCATGGGGATGCTGCAATACAGGTAGTCCTTGACTTACAACAGTTCATTTAGTGACCTTTCAAAGTTACAATGGCATTGAAAAATGTGACTTATGACCATTTTGCAGAGTTACAACCTTTGCTGCCTCTCCATGATCATATGATCAAAATTGAGATGCTTGGCAACTGGTTCATATTTATGGTCATTGTTGTGTCCCAAGGTCATGGGATCCCCTTTTGTGACCTTCTGACAAGCAAAGTCAATGGGGACGCCAGATCCACTTAATAACCATGTTGCTAACTTTAACAACTGCAACGATTCACTTAACCACTGTGGCAAGAAAGGTCGTATTTCTTAGGGTTGTTATTTATTTTTTAAGAAAGATTTTGCCCAGATCACAAGTCACTCACTTTTCTCCTCCTGCTCCGTCTAAGGTTTTCTGGTCTTCTTTCAGCTTCAAGGCAGCCATAATTGCTGCTGCTGCTCCACGCCGTTGGCTGTGGGGGCTTTCCAGCTCAGGGAGGGGGGATGTGACCCCTCTCTACCTTCCCGGCGGTCCCTCTTTGCTTCACCCCCTCTTCAGAGGGGTTTATGGTCCTGATCAGGACCCTCAGGCGTGGAGAGTTCGAAGCTGGCCACAGGGCTTGTGGTCCCAGTTCCGATCCCACTGAAAGCAAAACCGGAAGTCTTAAGGATTACCTATAGTTGTAAGTGTGAAAAACAATCGTAAGTCACTTTTTTCAGTGCAGTTGTAACTGAACAGTCACCAAACGAAGGGTTGTAAGCCAAAGACTATCTGTAATGTGTGAAAAAGCTGAGCACTGGTAATAGCAATAGTACTTCGACTTATATACCACTTCACAGAGCTTCACAGCCCTCTCAAAAGTGGTTTACAGAGTCAGCATGTTGCCCCCAACAATCTGGGTTCTTATTTTACCCACCTCCGAAGGCTGGAAGGCTGAGTCAACCTTGAGCCAGTGAGGATCGTACCCCTGGCAGTCAGCAGAATTAGTCTACAATAATGCATTCTAACCACTGTACCACCACGGCTCCTGCACCACAGTAACACATTACAGCTTATGCACCATCACCATTTGATGATGATGATGATGCTTATGATGTCAAAGCGTCAGTGCATCATTGGCTTCTGACCAAAATAGATTCATCTTAGTATGGAACACACCTATAGTTCAGGGATAGCTACAATTTCCCAAACCTTGGAGAAGGTTCAAGCTGGATCATAAAGTTTCATGTGACAGAAGTGGGGAAATATTACTGTGTTTCCCCGAAAATAAGACCAGGTCTTATATATATTTTTGCCACCCAAAAAAGTACTTATTTTTTGAGGGGAGGGGGGATATCGTTTACTGACTCACCTCACTTGCATGTATGTTGTCGTCCCCCCCCCGGCCTCCTTTTCATTGTCAGAGACCTTCAGGAACTTCTGCTTCTGCCAGCAAGGCTTGCAAGGCTTTCCTGAAGGCCTCTGTCACTGATAATTAGAGCTCCAGATCAATCCGGATCTCTGTTATCGGCTGCAGAGGCCTTCAAGAAAACCTTTGCAGGCAGAAGTAATGGGCCAGCATGGCAGGTGTTGGGGTGTGCGAGGCCTGGCTGCAACTGTCCGAAGGTAAGTAGTAGGGCAGCTCCACTGCTCCAACAAGCTTAGTTTTACCAATGCACCCTGGAGTGGGTGGAGTCTTAATTAGGGCTTATTTTTTGGGGGAAGTAGGGCTTATATTGGGTGCACATGTACAAATCAAGCTAGGACATTCTTTGGGGTAGGTCATACTTTCAGGGAAACATGGTATATATCTGAGGAATAATCCTATCAATTTATGTTCAATTACAGTTCAGTTCAATTGTGACTTTGTTTATCCTTCTTAGCCTCCATTTGCTTTTTGGTATGCAATCCTTGGGTGAAATAAGGCTACCATTGCAGGGTGCATGTAGAATTAAGTCAGTTGTCAGTTGTCACTACAGGTTTCTTTCAATTAAAGAGTTGGAATTTGCTTTGGGTGTCCTTCTCACTCATTCCCCAATTTACAGGTGAACCCTTCCCCACACTGTTGTTTTGTATTTGTAGAATATGCTCAGACTCATCTCAATATCTGCACTGTGCAGATATAAGACTATTCTAGAAGTCAAGCTGTGCATTCAGACATGAATAGGATTTACTCTTGTTTAGGTTTACGAAAGATTGCTACCTTAGGCTACAGACACTGTCACATCCAAGGAGTAAATGCTATCTAATTTAGCACACAATACCTCCGTACAGACACTTAGAAACCTGAACTGTAAATGTTTTATCATCTGACCTAGATACTCACTGCAGATTATCAGGGAGTATTAGGGAATCTGCTGCTGAGACAATGCATTTTTAATAGAAGATTTTCCAAGAATCCCACCGTTATTTTTTTTTAAATCTCTGTCAATATACTTTTTTTTTATCTAAATGGTTTGTGAAAGAAATAGACTCACCCAACTGTGCCACTTCTAAGACTGACTGGAAACATATAATCCTAATATTAAATCTCTACATCCTTCTCACTAGGCATGATTAACAGCTTTGTCAAGTGCTTATTTTACTTTAGGAAAAATGGGGATTTTTTTCTCTCTGCTAATATTCCAACAGATTCCCTCGGTCCCTTCTATTTCCCTATGTTATTTTTTTTCTTTATAAATTATCCTTATCAAATTAGGGTGGAGTTTTCTTTAATTTAATCTTTAATTTAAAGTACCCATAATCACTTTATCTTCTCATTTATTTATACTCGATCTATTTTTAAAAAGTAGTAATAACTAGTTAGCAAACTCAATTATTATCAAGGCTTGCCTGAAAATGTTGTGTAGTATTATAGATTCATTGACATTTGTTCTTTTGGAAATCTCAGTAAAACAAATGGTCGAAAAACCTACTACTGACTCAACTATCTTTTTTTTAATTATTATAATATTAAGTCTCCGGAGGCAAGGTGTTCCAAAGTGTGAAGATGCAGGGAAGAGAAGGTAACCTATTCTTTTTTTTTTAATGATGTAAGTGAGTGTGGATTTCTCAGAAAGCAAAAGGGTGCATCCACCAAAAACTGTTTTATTACAGATCAGCAGCAACAAAGGGAA
This sequence comes from Pseudoxenodon macrops, assembly GCA_032467955.1. NCBI lineage: Eukaryota > Metazoa > Chordata > Lepidosauria > Squamata > Pseudoxenodontidae > Pseudoxenodon > Pseudoxenodon macrops. Next base: position 317,718 of record JANHFT010000537.1, on the reverse strand, counting down.
GAACATAACATCTGTCAAGCTTCCAGAATACCCCCCTCCCTCAAAAAAAATTGCAGGTTGGGGGCAGATAGTTAAGAAACATGAATCCAAGAAATGAGATATATATTAGGGAAGTTCTGTTCAAACAGCATTCATTGGAGGTTGTTGCATTGTTGAAAAGAGTGCATTGGGACAATTGCAGAATAACAGGTGAAAAAATTGCAACATTGACAAGGACCATATTTAGGCTAAGTCTGCCCATCCCTATTTCTGAGTCATTTTGACTGAAATAAAATAAGGTGAAAGACAGTTATTCAATGCCGTTGAGATTAGGTCTTTGTTTTCTGATCCTTCTCACACACCATTCGAAATTAAAGTATCATCATCGCATAATTGGGACAAACGGTAACTTAGACTGGGTTTTAGTGATTTTTAAAAAAAAATGACAATCATTCCAACTGAGGTAGAAGAAGACTATGGATATATTTCTGATCCATAAAAAAAAGAAAACATTCCAAAGATTGGCAAGAATCCAGAGATGCTGCTTCAACAAGATGGACTTTTAATTATAGCCAAAAAGGAGGGGGGGAAAGTACCGTAGTAAGAGCTTTGAAATAGGGGAGAGTGATAAATAGATTCCATTTCTGTAAGGATTCAGCTGTGGCTTTTTTGTTGTTGTTAAAAATATATAAAACTTGCACTGCAGATTATTTTCTCCGTGATTCAGTGGCCAAAGCCTACGGTCCCCAAAATTGCAGATTTTTAATCCTTTGAGAATGGGGTTAACGAGGGAAAGTGTTTGAAGGTGAGTTGTGAACAAGTTCTTCTGCATTTAATGAGCCATTGTTAGGAAACTGGTGCACAACAATTTTAAGTCAAGAAAGAGACACATGTAAGCTGCCTTTTGAAGCAACCCCGAGTCAAGCAGGAAACTAGAAAGAATGCTCAGCTCTTTCCTTGAATTATTTGGCAAAGAGGAGATTTGCACAGACTGATAGCAAATGAGATCTGTTTGGGATTTTTCCCCTCCTCCCCCACTCTCTCTTCCTTTCCTTCTAAGAAGGAGAATTAGGCCTTAAATTTAACTCTATAAATCCTAATTTTAGCCGAGAAGGGAAAAACCAAGCCATGCTGAATTGCAAGCTGTCTCGCTTTGATGGTGGATTGAGGCAGAAAGCTGCATATGTTTCCTTGTTCTTAAACAGAACATTCTGTGAAACTTTCCTTAACCAGAACAGCTTAACGCAGAATTTTTTATTTTTTTAAATAAGCACAATGTGGCAGGGGGAGAGAAATTACAGCAAGCTGCTGTCTTAAACCAGGGCAGATAAAACATTCACTTTGTTACCTGGGTGGCTTCAAGGTAAAAGTCTGTGCTTCTAAGGCAAGGCACTCCTGTCTCTCTCCTTGTTAACCTTGGGCAGACGAGTTTTAAATAATGTATCCTTTTCTTCCCTCTGAAAAAGCTGTTTTCACTATTAAAAGTTATTAGTTTATCATACTTGTGTAATTTTTTTTCAGCCATAGGGCCGTCCTTGCTTTGATGTGCTGTTTGGTTCCAGCTGGTTTCTCTCCACTCCTGCTGTCTCTTAGCCCTGAGTCAAGTTTCTTCTTTTATGGAAGCTTTTGCTACTGATTTGCCCTCTGCATTCAGGAGAGAAGCTTCGTTTCCATTCGGAAAAAGGGTGTCGCTGGGACCATTCTGGCGAGCTTCCATTCGTCCCCTGCTCTCTTTCCCAGTCTTCAGTTTCTTTCCCAGAAATCTACATTTTTGTTTCCTCAGATATAAAATGTTTTGGGGTTCTTATTTTCCCCCCTTCTGAGATGATGAACAACAAACCACAGATCTTTCTTTCTTTCTTTCTTTCCTTCCTTCCTTCCTTCCTTCCTTCCTTCCTTCCTTCCTTCCTTCCTTCTATAAAATGTAAGAAAGATTTTTCCATTGGGTCAAAGTTATCAAATAGGGAACTAATTTTCACTTCCTGGGAGTAAACTCCACTGTTCTCGAGGAGATACACTTTTACAAAATAGGGATGGGTTGAACTTTGACATGAACGTCAAATTTGGATGAGACAAAAAGAAATGGTACATCTGAAGAATGCAAGCCCATCAAAAGGATTGTGATTTTGGAGGTGGGGCATTTTTTCTCTCTAGGAAATATTTTTTTCAACTGAAGAAAAAAATGAAAAAGGGCATAGATGGGTAAACATCTTAACAGTTCTCTCCTTCCAATATTCATGGATGATGTTCTTTTTCATATGAAGTAAAATATAGCTTTTTTCAGTAATAACCAGAATGAATTAAGAAAGGAAAGATAGAAGGAATAGTCTCTCTCTCTCTCTCTCTCTTTCTCTCTCTTTCTCTCTTCAGACAATGAAGGATCAGACATATGTTTGATGGGCTCTAGTTTCAACAGATCCTTCCTTCCTTCCTTCCTTCCTTCCTTCCTTCCTTCCTTCCTTCCTTCCTTCCTTCCTTCCTTCTATAAAATGTAAGAAAAATCTAGTTCAAAAACTAAACAGAAAATTAAAAATACGATTTAGAACGTCCAAATATGCATATAACTGAACTCTGAAAATGTTGCTATAGTGAAACATGCAGTTTAACACCCCTAATAATAGAAATACCTTTAAAAAAAACCTTAGAGGCAAGTTGTACTGACAAAAGAAGAAAAAAAAGTCAATCTTGTGCTGCATTTTATTTCTCTGGCTTTAATTATTTACAGGATGGCTTGATATGACCATACTTCAAAAGTGGCCAATTTAGAATGCAGAAAGTCATATGCTTCATGCTGCTACTTTCCCCATTCTATTAAATGCACACCCAGGAGAAGGATTCTCTTTTGTTGGTATGTTTTGAGACAATTTGTAACCGAATATGAGCTTTTTGTGGGCAACTCAGTTCTAGGGATATTACCCGTCTTCTGTAAATACTTAGTTAATCTCCATTATCAAGCACTGGTATACATATATATCTTTGCAGGCTTCTCAAACTGCCTTCAGGAATCTGGAATCTTGATTATTTCTATTTAAAGGTCATAATGTGTGTGTTTTTTTTAAAGTCATCTGTTCTTGGTTGATGACTCTACTATGGGCGCACCGCAGAAACATTTGTTTTACATTGGATCTTTTATGTATGCTTCCCTCCAAAAATCAGAATCAATCCTTAAAAATCACAGAAGAGGTTTAAATACCATTAAAAAAAAAAGATTGAGAAATGCATGTTCCAAATCTTTTTCATGCTTAATTTTTGAAAGAAGGAAAAAGAATATGTGCCAGTGTCCTCACCCCTTTGAGCAATATATAGTCATTCTGTACAGTGTTTACACCAAATAATAATAATAATAATCATATCACCCACCTTCATTGGTAATTGGGCCATTAGCACTAGGAAAGGCCATCTCATAAATCATGGCTTTAGGGCAAATGCTGCACACAGTGTTTACCAATATTCTTCTATGTCGATGAGGGCAATTTTGGGCATTACCATACACCAAAACAATCCATAGCTGCAACTCTATTATAACAATAATGGATCACTGAAAGATTGTTTCTTCTGTTCTACTTTGAAATGTTAGCATTTGCACAAATATATACTTTTATTGTTATTAGGTGTACCTTTGAGTCACTTTTTGATTCCTGGCAACTGCAGTTACCTTGACAAGGTTTTTCAGAAATGATTTGCTCTTGCGTCCTTCCTAGGGCTGAGAGAGAGGGACTGGCACAAAGTCATCCACTCTGTCTAAAGAGGAACTGGAACTCCCTTGGTTTCCAGCACAATGTCTTACTACTAGTGATGGTCCTTGATTTACAACAATTCGTTTAGCGCAAAGGTGGGTTCCTACCGGTTTGGACTGGTTTTATTGAGTAGGTAGTAAGCTGCTGGTGACGTCACGGAGCCGATTCTGGTCCGTGGATGCCACCATCTTTTTTTTTTAAGTTTTTTGAATTTTTTTTCTGGTTTTTTCTTCTTCTGCGCATAGGTAGAAGCCTAGTTTTCGGCACTGCGTATGTGTCACCATCTTGTTTTCGGGGTTTTTTTGGGGAGAGGGAATTTTTTGGATTTTTTTTTCTACTGCGCATGCACGTGCCCACGAGGCGTGTGCGCATCCACATGGCATGCTCACGCAGTGCAGGAGGCAGCGAACTGGCGGCAAGATAAGTTATAACCCACCCCTGATTTAGCGACCACTCAAAGTTACAACAACATTGAAAAAAAGTTACTTATGACTGTTTTTCACACTTGTGACTGCTACAGCACTCCCATGCTCATGTGATCAAAATTCAGATGCTTGGCAACTGACTCATATTTATGACGGTTGCAGTGTCCCGGGGTCATTTTTTGTGAACTTCTGACAAGCAAAGTCAATAGTGAAGCCAGATTCACCTTACAACTTTGTTTCTAACTTAACAACTGCAGTGATTCACTTAAGATCTTTGGTAAGAAAAGTCATAAAATGGGGCAAAGCTCACTGAACAACTGTCTAGCTTAGCAAAAGAGATTTGGGGCTCAATTGTGGCCATAAGTCAAGGAATACCTCTACTACTACTACTACTACTACTACTACTGATTCTATATTACTACTACTATTACTGGGATCTCAAAGACACCGTCTGAGACTATTTTATGTACTGCAGGGCCTATAGGTATACTGCCAATCTGTGCTTTATTGGAGAAGGCTTTATGTTTGATTAACATTCTAGTTATCATTTATATAAAGACAATTTTTAAAAAACTGGAAAAGTGACAAGGAGGTGTTTTTAAAAAAATAATAATTTCTTCATTACTTTCAAAAAGATCAATGCAGCACATTCAGGAGATGAACAGTGTATTTTCAAAATGAGTGTGAACAAATATTTTTCATGTTATGAAGCCCATCTATTTTAGGCGAAATCAGCTTCATATCTCAAATGCTAGCAATATGTTTAATGTCATGCAATCTAATTTTAGACCATGTATGAAATTAGACCATAAAGAGATGTACTTTTGGGGTATATCACAAACAGGTCTGTTGAAAGGAGAAAGAGGTAAATCAATAATGGAGGAGGAGGAGAGGTCAGAATCTCTTAATTTCCACTTTGCATTTGTCTTGTCTTAGAAGGAAACAATCTCTGTTGGGCCATGATTGTGCCCATTCTGTTAGCCTTTCACAAGCTGTTGAAAAAAAACACCTGGCTGCCCAGATTTGGGTTAGGTGTGTTCTGTTGTTATCAATTTGCTTTTCTCTATGAGGAGAGTTACTGCCTAGCCTTGCATGCCAGAGGTTATATGTTGTCTGCTTTTGTGTTGCTAATCCTTGTAAGATCTCCAATTGTTTGAGGTGGATGGATATATAAATCATACAAATAAAAAATAAAAAATAATTAATGGAAGGGTGAGCTTTTGCCATCTGGATGCCTAACATCTTATCTAGAAATAAATTCCATTGAATTCAATGAACTTTACATTTCTTGCTTTGGAAGAAAAAGGGTATATAAAATTGCTGTAGTATGTGTGGGCCCACTGTCTTTTAAACTATCTTTACCGAATACATTATAGATTTGATGCAAAGTTATTAATTTATCACAATTGACAATAAAATATATTGTATCCCCCCCTCATATCAAAGCCTTCTTAAATTGGTATTTTTTAACTGCAGTCATGTGTCACTTTTTCCTTCCTCCACAAGTACCCAAATATAAAGGCAGACCAAACTTCTACCATTTTTAATTTGCTCTATTTCCTGTCCTGTTAATAAGTACCAATGACTGGCTCAACCCCTATGGTTTCAGAATCTAATATTAGCAATGTGTTATTTTTCTGCTTCCCCCTTCCTTATGTTTCTGCTAATCTGCAGATTGTCTGTCTTCCTGTAATGATGTTACAGTCTACAAGAATGAATTTCAAACCAAAAAAAGAGGAGAGGAGAAGACAGGAGAGGAGAGGAGAAGCACATAGAGAGAAACAGTTTAGTGGAACAGTAATCTATTGCCTATTTACCTCAAGGTCTGGCCATGTTTCATTGTACAGTGATCAATATTGAAAATAATATGAAAGTAATATGCACATGAAACTTCATGTAGATATCAGAATCCCACAGGTCTTTTGATCATCAGATGCTAACTTAGGGGAGAAACAATTTTTAGCTATGTACCATCAGTACTATATAGCAACAGTATTTTGTAATTCTGATCATTCACATCCTTATGTGTGTTCAATCAAAAATGTTAAAAGCAGTTCCTCATTGCTCAAGATCACAGTGCTAGATGAAGTGAGTCTGAAATACATACGAGGAAATAAACACATGGATTAAATATTAAGAAAGCATCCCAAATGCATAGTTTGCCTAAGAAAGTTTGAGATATCTTGTAACTGAATATCTTTTATTGATATTGTTTCCTGATTGCTTATTTGTACCCTATGGCTATCATTATGTGTTGTACCTTATGATTCTTGA
>JANHFT010000537.1:277130-291702 GCA_032467955.1 Pseudoxenodon macrops | reverse complement strand
GAGGGAGGGAGGAAGGAAGGAAGGAAGGAAGGAAGGAAGGGCCATGGCAGACAATCATGCTATACTTTCCAGAATGTCAGTTCTTATTTTATCTGTAAAACTGGCAGCTGGGTTAAGATCTGCTATGGAAAGAGGATTTCATTCAGTGACACTAACAGGTGGATCTTTCTGTTATGACAATAGGACAAGATATTGAATTGATGAAACTTGCTAGTTATTGTGGTTCAGACTTTCAATGATGTGATAGATCTGGATTTGGTCCACAAATGGAACAGTTTCTTCCTCAGAGTCTTGATGTTACAGACAGATAGTTCTCCTTTCCTCTATATATCTCAAATTGTTCTCAAGGAGATTATTAAAGTAGAGTAAAGCTAGATGCAATGTGCTATAGAAAAAGAGATAAATCTGCAAAGGTTCACTTTTATATTTCTGTAGGCAGAATCTACCCATGGTCAATTTCTGAACCCTATTGTTTTATTCCAATCAAAATAAACATTTTCAAATGTACAATTAAAAACTATTCCATTTCTCATTTTTAAATGTTAAACGTAATGCCAGGAAGAATATGGTCATAAGAATAAAACCAGAAAGAAAATATAATGCATCAAAAGAGTGGAGAATAAGGGGGGGGAAATAATGCCAACACATACTGAGAAAGTCTACTTTCTAAAATGGTCAGTGTAAAGGGCTCTAATGTATCAGTTCCTCGTGGGCTGTCCATCTTCATCAGATCAATAGTCCTTCCAAGCATGGGATGTTCAAGCTTTCAGCTTGAGAAATTGAAGTTCTCAAAATAAGTCAAGGCTGCAACACGAGTCCATCATACTGTGTCACAGAAATGAAATAAGTTGTCTCCAGTTCGATTGATGAGTGACACAAAGCAATGAATGAAATAAACGAGACTTTCTTTTCTTTGAGTTGCTAGTATACTTCTGTCAGAAAGTTTACACCAAGGGATCCATTCTCTGCTTTATAGTTCTGCATGAGTCCAGATACCAATAATAATGAAACTGAGAAAGCAGGAACAAGGGAAACCACAGGGTGCAGGGAAGCAGAGAAATGGGCAGGAAAAGCCTTAAGGGGCACACACACACACACACACATACAAAACACACACAGAGGGGGAGAGAGTTAACAATTCCAGCTAAGCTGTATTGCACAAATTCAGAATAAAAAAAAACCCATCCATTGACTAAAACCATGACATTTAGATGTAGTGTAAGAACTTGATTGCATTTATACTGCAACTTTCTAAATATGAATGCAGAATAGTAGAACCTGAACAATTCCCTATCAAGATGCCTGCTGGCTTAAAGCTGTTTTGAATAATATTACAACGTTAGGTTCTTATGAATTGGCTACATTAATTGGAGCAAGATACAGCAGAAAACAATATTTACAGTGCTGGGTCCCCGTCCCCCCCAATATATTATAGTAGTAGTGCAACTTTGACCTTTGGAATTGTTACAGTGCAATTTTCTGATGATAGCTTGGTTGGAAGGATGAATATCATACAGGTAGTCCTTGAGTTACAACCATTCATTTAGTGGCCATTTAAAGTTATAACGGCCCTGAAAAAAAGTGACTTATGACTGTTTTATGATTGTTGCAGCATCCGCACAAATGATCAAAATTTGGACACTTGGCAACTGGCATGTATTTATAATGGTTGCAATGTCCAGGGGTCATGTGATGCCCTTTTGCAAACGTCTTACAAGCAAAGTCAATGGGGAAGGGAATCATGTTGCTAATTTTGCAACTGCAGGGATTCACTTAACAACTGTGGCAGGAAAGATCGTAAAATGGCACAAAACTCACGTAACAACTGTCTTGCTGAGCCACAGAAATGTTGGGCTCAATTGTGATTCTTAGTTGAGGACTACCTGCAGTCTCATTGAGATAATAGCAATAGCACTTAGACTTATATACCGCTTTACAGTGCTTTACATCCCTCTCTAAGCAGTTTACAGAGTCAGCCTATAATGCTCTGGAAGTATAGCCTTAAGATAGAAGATCCACAATGCATTGTTAGAATTCAACCTTTGCATGCAGAAAGCTCTCATTTCCACTTTGGCCTTTCCTACCTGAAACAATCAAGTAACTAGGGGATGAGGAAGACCTTTCTCCTTACCAGTTAAAGTTCTCAGATTTGAGCCAAGACTCTGAAAGGTGTGTCCCTATTGGTTCAATCAAACCTCTGTGGAAAATTAAGACTTGTTCTCAGCTGCTGTCTTACTTCCTCTTCCAAATCTGTATCTCCATTCATACATGTGAAATCACATATGCAGGACAATATTTGGAATCCTGATTAATGGAGAAGGTAGAGGCAGAGATAAATAAATATTTGGCCCAGCTTTTCTTGTCTGATGTCTGGAATATAAAATTACACTGCGGATATTCAGAGCTTTCCTGTTTCCTATTAGTTAAAAGCACTCCTGCAGAGTCTACAGTGAGGCTAACCAAATCAAAGCTAAGATGTTGCTCCTAACTGAGTTGTTTGCAGAATTCAAAGACAGCAACTTTGTTAATCCCCCACCACCCCCACCCCCACCCACAAAGAATGTGTACCTTTCCATTATAGGACTTTCAAGTAATTGAACCTAAAATGTACTTTTTATCAGTTTACATTTGCAGCTTTTCTTGGTTCTTTGATGACCCGAGCGTCTGCAAAATATCACAGATTCCTTATACACATCTATACACGGCTAAAATTCTTGTGTCTGTGACCTTTAATTGGTGAAATAGTGCATCACCGAGCAAAACTTTCCTGAAATTGACTAATTTACAGAATGACAGAATTACTACCAAGGGAATGAATTCTTCATTTTGAGGAAGATTTTCCTTTTAAATAAAAACAGTGCAACACCGCGTAGTGGTTTGTACATATAGTTCCCTATCAATCTCTGTATTGATCTTTTTAAAAAAAAGTTTAATAAAAATGCAAAAGAGCTGCAGAAATTATAGTCACTGGGTTGCTGATATTACAGGTACCACTCATCTATGTGATACCAAATCAGCTTCTGTTTATACATTTATTTGTTTGCTTTAAAGATTTTCCCAATTTGGTAATTTGCAAATTTAGATTTGTGAGTGGGCTTTTATGCAAAACCTGTCACTAGAAAGTTAGATGTATTCTTTGCATATTGAGCTCTCACGGTTATTCATATATTTTATGGCATAGTCTTTAAAAGGACTGTATCTGAATGCGAATATTTTAGTGTCCTCAAGATCATGATACATGGAAGGCATCTGTGCTGAATAGGATACCTGGTCAGCAGGTTCAGTAATCCAATTTTTTTAATGATAGAAGCAGGATAATTGAAATTATATTTCTTTTCATAAAAAAACCCAAAACACTATTCAGCTGAATTGGACCCGGACCCTTCTGGCCCATCAGTCTGACTTCAAAGTGGACAACCAACTGCACAAGGAGGCCTACTATTCTCCTGGAAGATGGTCTTCAGAGGTAGTCACACTGCCATCAAGGCTAATACAGGTAGTTGTCCACTTATGACTGGTTGCTTAATGACGGCTCAAAGTAACAATGGATTCCCCCAAAACTTAATTATGATCTGTTTTCACAGATACTATGGCCACTCCCTCCCCCACAGTCACAGTCACATGATTGAATTTTGGGTGCTTTCACATATTTGTTTTTTTACATTTTTTTGGTCTCTTCTCACAAAATCACTGATAACACTAACAAATTCCTTTCCTAAATCCAGTGCAGAAATGTTATTCATATAATTTTTCTAGTGTGTTATTTGTGTGCTATTTATAATTATTAAAACATCCGTTGGTTTCATCTGTCTGTACAATATTTCATCATCTTCCACATCCTTCTTGTGGCCTGTCATTTTTATGAGGAATGGTGTCTACAGAGGAGGAAGTGGTATGATGGTCTACAGGAGAGAGGAGGCAGCACTTTTCAAAGAGGAAAGGGGTAAGATAAGAAGCAACACACCCCAGATCTAGATAGAAGACAGAGGAAGAGAGGTAGGATAACCAAGCCCTAAATATCTCTCAGGGTTCTCCATTGAGATGAGAGCAGTAAAGATTAAGTCTGGCAAGATTCTGTTTATTTGATGAAAGCTAACTAACTACTGCATCAAACTGGCTTTGCAGCGTATATCTAGATGTAATAAAATTTAAATATAACTGGCATTTTATTGGATAAACAGTATTAAGATCTAAATATACTAAAAGTATATTTACTGGAAATAATTACACTGATTAGGAGGCTATGGAATGGAATGTCTAACAAAAAAGTTCAACAATTTTTTTCAATGCCAAATTGACTTTATGGGGAAATCCAACTTTGAAAATTGGAGAAAAGATGATGATATGGAAACATTGGATGAAAGTAGAGATATTGACTTTAGATCAATTGATAGATGATCAAGATGAAAGTTTAGCATGCTCTGTGTTAAGAAATGAATATTTATTAGGAATAACTAAATGGCAATACTTACAATCACAAAATTTGTTAACAATATTGTTTGGACCAGCAACATTTGCAGCTTTTGAGACATCCGTGCTAGAACAATTTCTTAATTCCTTTAAAATGGAAAACAGCTACTATTAGTTAGTTTTTATAGCTTTTTGTTATCAATAAATCAATTTGATAGGCAAATGCTAAGAAATGAGTGTAATAAAGTATGTGAGGTTTCTATATGGTCTACATAATGAGAGAATGTCTTAACTTACTTCAATAGAAAGAATGTCAATAGATCTCAAATTACTTATACAACAAAATAATATTTAGAATTTATTAGACTCCAATATGTTTGTATTGAAAAGGACTATGAAAAACAGCATTTTTTGGAGATGTGATAAGGACATTGCTTCTTTAAAGCACATGTTTTTGTAATATTCTGTATTTACCAAGTGTTGGAAGAAATGGATCATATCAATATGATTGTGTGACAAAAGCTAAAATTCTGAGAGGATATTATTCGCTTAAACTACATACCTAGTACATGGAATCTGACAATTGTACAAGGTAAATGGATTCTCCATGCCCTTACTATGGTTAAAAAACTGATATTGCAGAATTGAAAAGATACACTTATGGCCTTTTTCACACAATGGATTGAGGACCTGATTGCATTTGCCATCTGTGAGCAAATTGCCTATAGAGGCAAACTTTGCATGAAGAAGTATAATGAAATACAGATTGTTTATACAGCTTCTAGTAGGTTAAAATAAAAGACAATTGTATAAATAGAAGTATTCAGCAATATTAACACTGGACAAGTATATGTAGAATGTTTACTGTTATAATGACATATCATATAGGGATTTTTCTTGCATTTTTTAAACAAACATCAGTAATATGAACAATTAAAATGAAATGATAAGAAATGCATCAGTCTGAGAAGTATAATTAAGCAGCAATTTAATCCTGCTCAAGTGACATGCAAAATGTCTCTGTTGCAGCTATCCTGCAGTACCCATGATCAATGGAGTCTTTATTGACATCGCAGCATGTATTACCTGAACAGGATTAGGATCCCCTGGGAATCTAATCATTATTATTTTTTGTTCTTAACATTTCACATTTTTCAGTTTTTTATACACATTCAATTAGTTGTCTACATTTCAGTGGCTCATTTGCCAGAGAGGAAAACTATGATAATGATGATGATGATGGTTGGTCACACAGTCAGCCAGATGTTTAGACTGGATTCAACATATTTTTCCACCTATCAAATCCTCTCCAAGGACCTGGGGTAGGCAGATGTCGCTATTTAAATCATCACTATTATTATGCTACTTTGTAGTTGAGAATCAAAGCCTTGCTCATCTATGACAAATAGCCACTGAACTGTTGACAAATTGGAATTGCCCTTCATCCTATTGCAATAAAGCTGGTTGGGGAATTCTGGAAGTTGAAGCAGGGGTGGGTTCTGCTCCGTTTTGCTGCCGGTTTGCTCAGGGTTGCACTGCGTTAGCGCGCGTGAAGCGTGCGTACAGCAGGAAAAATTTGGCTTCTGCGCATTAGCTTTAGCGAAGCAAAATCCAAGATGGTGGTGCCCACGGAGACACCAATAGAACTGGCTCTGTGACATCACTGCGAAGTTACTACTGGTTCTATAGAACCGGATAGAACTGGTAGGAACCCACCTCTGAGTTGAAATCTGCATATCTTAAAGTTGCCAAGATTGAGAATCATTGCCCTAGATAGTTATAATGTTTAAAATCTCATCTTCGAAAGGACTTCAATATTTTTGAATTAGATCTCACTTATTTGCAAGGAATTGTGCCTCTGCTGTTTGAGAGAGAGGACATGAATTGATACTCTATGCCAACTTCATGGATGAAGGAAGATGTTTACAGCATTATCTGTCACTTTTTCATTAAATATATAAATTTTTGTAGGCTTCTTCAAATATATGAGATTTACCAGTGTTACAGAATTATGCTCTAAGTACAAGTATAAATTAGTGTTCATGAAATTAGAGTAGGGATTTAATGAAATACCCTTAGAAGCATAAAATGCAGCAGTTCTACACTCTTAATGAGTTCACACTGTTTGGTGAGATTACATATTTGAAAAATGTGATTTAAAATAAAACATTGTTTCAAGCAATAACAGGGTCTACTTTTGCTCCTGGTGAAACTGGATATTACTCTCTCTCTCTCTCTCTCTCTCTCTCTCTCTCTCTCTCTCACCCCCCCCCCCCGGTGTGGGAGTGCATGTGTGCATGTGTGTGAATTGAGTAAACAAGAATCCAGATGAAGATTCTATCTTAGTTTTATTTTTATTAGAACTTACATTTATAGCAAATAATTCCAAAACCACATCTTCTTCCTATAAATCATAATTTTGGTGGGCAAGATATCTGGATATAACTGCTAGAACTCTTAATCTCAAGTTTGATAGTTCCGAAGATGTTGTTGCCTTTTTCACATATGATGTGGCTGGAATGGTTATATATAACAAATAACCAGTGAAACAGGCAACTATGGTTACTAAGTACTTTCTTCATATTCCTCTTTTAAAAAATCTCTAGGAAAAGGCAACCTCTGAATCATATATAGTCTTTGGCCTAATTTCCTGCACTCCTTAGTCTATTTGTCCAAATTCTTCACAAACAATCTAATTTTTAGCACTAGTAAACTGGATCTGTTCTTTCCTGGATACCAGATAGAAAGGCAGATAGGTAGAAAGGAAGGAGAGTGCCAGAAACTGGCCCCATTTACAGCTCTTCAATGTGAGATAACCACCCATCCTGATGAATGACACCAATAAGAATGTGACTCTGCTTACTAATATCCTAAACATGGCTTATAGCCGTGATGCTGAACCTATGGCATGTGTGCCACAGGTGGCACGCACAGCCATATCTGAGAGTATGCAAGACATTGCCTGATGTCAGCTCCAGAGTGCATGTGTGCACTGGCCAGCAGATTGTTGGCCTTCCGGAGGACGGGGGGAGGCTGTTGTCGCCCTCCCCAGACTTCAGGAAGCTTTTCTGAAGCCTGGGGAGAGCGAAAAATGGCACAATGGGCCAACCAGAAGTTCAGAGGCTTCAGTGAGGCCTGCCGCATGCACGGGGTGGGAGGAGTGGGGGGGGCAGCATGTGCATGTGCAGGGGAGGAGGGCACTGTATTATGGGTGTGAGCATGCACACCCTTTTGGCACCTGAGCAGGAAAAGATTAGCCGTCACTGGCTTATAGCAAGGATATTTTATAGCCAGGCTTAAAACATGCAAAATGGTGGCAACATGACTGGATGTACAAAAAGACAGAGTTCTACAACGGTGTAGAAGGGGAAAGAGCAAGAAACGTAATTCATACATTGACTCAACATCTTCCACACGACACTTTCTTTTTCAGGAGCCCTTTTTGCATCTAGCCATGGCATATTCCAATGAAATTTCTAAAAAATTAACTATTTTCTTTCAACAGACAATAAGAATAATGGCTTCTCTCCCTTCTCTCTCTCTCATTCTCTCCCTCAGGGTTTTCATTTCTCTCTCTCTCTCCCTCTTCTCTCTCTCTCTCATTATGATATGCTGTTCCCTTCATATCGACTCAGGAAGAGAAGAGCATGCAGTGGTGGCAGCGGGAGAAGTCGCCATTGCCGCCCCATGATCCCAGTCTGGAAAAGTATCCTGCTTGTGTATGTGTGCGCACGCAAGATAAAGAGTTGAGAGAAAGGGGAGAATTCCCTGTTCTCTGTCTCATCTCTCTATCTTTCACACGCGCGCACGCACACACAATGATGAGAGAGTGAAAAGGGAATTCTCCCCTTTTCTCTCTTTCATCTCTCTACCTTGTGTGCACGCATGCACAAACACACAAGCAGGTCACTTTCCTGGGCTGGGATCACGAGGCGGCAACAGGGACTTCTCCCGCTGTCACCACTGAATGCTTAGAGTAGCCGGCCAAGCTGTGCAGGAGAATCAAAGCTCTTCACTCCCTGCATTCAGCGGTGGTGACAGCAGCTTCTCCGTTCCTTCATTAAAAGCATCCTCTGGACAGCGAAAGTCCCTGAGCACTTTTTAAAGGTGTGGCTGGGCACTGCAGACCTAGCCCTTTCTGTCATCCTGTCCTCCTGGATGCCAGTACCAGCCAGCCAGCCCTCATATTAGCGAGGCTGGTGGCGGCCACGGCTGGGTTGGACCAGTGTCTTGTGCTGGAGAACAAGCGACCAAGGCATGCCCGGCACCAACAAGGGCTGGAAGAAACTCCAGCAAGAGTGAGGCGCCAGAGAATCAGTTCCAACCGCTTCTCCATGCCCCGCCATCACCCTTACCTTCTTGGGCCAGGTGAGAGTGATGGGGAGGGGAGGGCGATGGCGGTGGTAGGATCATCAGACAGGGAGCTGCAGCAGAAGGCCCAAAGAGCCGCATGCGGCTCCAGAGCCGCAGGTTGCCAACCCCTGCCCTAGGGCAACTAGCCATGGCAAGGGGGAAGACCTGCCTGAAGGCAGAGGGTGCTACGAATCACCGGGTTAAATCAGGCTGCATTTGGATTTTGAATATAGGAACGGTCAACATTTAAGCAATAAAAATGGATGATCTGTTAGAAGAACTGCTGATTTAATTAAACAATACCCATTGGGCTATCATTAGTTTAAGTGAAATATGATGAAAAACTGAAAATTTAGTTGTACTTGATAGGTATGGACATTTAGTCTACACTAGAGGTATCGAAGTTGGATGATGCGGTGGTGTAGGTTTTCTCATCAACCAAAAGCTAAAAGACTATGTAGTAAAATGTGAAAGTATGTCAGACAGAGTAGCCCAATGCCACACAGGTGGGTTCTATATCTTCTTACTGCTTGCTCAGGGGTGCGTTGCGGCCTCTTTAAAAAAGCTTCTGTGCATGCACAGAAGCAACATCCAAGATGGCAGCGCCATAGGTGCTGAACCGGCTCATGGACGTGGCCGGCCCAGGTTGCTAACAGTTTTACCGAACCAGGCCGGTAAGTTACTAATGGTTCGGTAGAACCAGACCGAACCGTTAGGAGCCCACTTCTGCCAATGCATTATTCAATCTAACAAACAATACAAGATTCAAATCATCCAAGCTTAAATGCCAACAATAAGCTATACTGATGATGAGGTTGAAGAGTTTTACGACAATGTGGCCCGCCTTCAAGACAAAGAAAAATGCTGATACAAAATACTAAAGGGTGACTTTAATACAAGAATAGGAAGAACAAATAATGGGCAAGCATGCATGTGCAAAGCTGCATTTGCATGAACATTCTCCACTCATGTGAGTGGAGCTTTGCATGTGAGCGCAAGCGCCCTCCATTCATGCAATTGGAGCTTTGTGCATGTGCGCTTATCCATCATTTGTGCAGCCCGGTTTCAAACAAGCCATGGCCCAGTAGTGGGCTGCAGCCAAGGGGTTGGGGACCCCTGTTCTAGAGGTATATGGGGCTGTGGGCCTAGCCTACAGAATTATAATGTCTTCTTTCTTTCTTTCTTTCTTTCCTTCTTTCCTTCTTTCCTTCTTTCCTTCTTTCCTTTTTTCCTTCTTTCCTTCCTTCCTCCCCTATTCTGATTATATTACCATCAAGGGCCACTCTTTAATTTTAAACATTTAATGCTTTGCTTCTTTGAAGTTTATTGTATAATATAACTGATTCATCATTAGCTGATTTGAGCTCTTTTAAGAGAAAAAGGGATGTTAACATTATAATGTACATCAGTAATGGGATTAATTTTACATTATTATTTCATAAATGGTCCATCAAAAAACAGAGTGCAAATTAACATTAAATTCTTCCGGAGTAGGACTTCAAGAGATACTGACATAGTTTGAAAGGCATTGTCACCATTATAGAAACACAATTAAGGCTTCATAGGAGTCCCTGCAGATTTTACTCTGCTAGTCATTGGCAATTCTAGGGGACGGTGCTCATCTCCATTTTAAGACCATTGGGTCAATACTATCCAAAGATATTTCCCTGGTCATATGACCAGCCTAACGCCATAGAATGCTATTACTTCCCCATTGAACTGGTACCTATTTATCCACTTGCATTTGCTTGCTTTTGAACTGCTATGTTGGCAGGAACGTGGGTGACAATGGGAACTCACCCCATCACATCATGCTCAGGTCTTGAACTGGGCTGCTGGCTTTCCAGCTGATAAGCCCAGTGTCTTAACTGCTGAGCCACTGCACTACCCTTAAAGCTTCATAGTTAAATAGCCTTTAAGACCATACATATATTGTTCAAAGAGAGAAAGAGAGAGAGAAAAAACTACTGTACCTCTGTACCATAAATTCCATTCCTTTATTAACTATGTGATGTCAGCTACAAATCATAGTCAGAGAAAAAACACAAAAACTTCTAGATACCTATAACACACACACACACCAGTCAGGGTAAGGTGAGGATTAAGCAGAAGAGTAGGAAAACTAAAAAGACAAAGGCTTAGTAACAAACAACTATAGCTACAAGAAACAGAGAGAGACAGAGACAGAGAAACCAAAAAGAGAGGTAAATGAACAGATATGCAGAGATTGGAGGAAGATTGAAGGGGTTATGCAAGAAGCATAGACAAAGTTGGAGAACATTGTTAGCTAGTTGGAGAACATCATACTATTGTCTGAATAATGCTCTTGAATATCCATAGGCTGCCAATAACGTCAGTTCAAGCAAGCTATTGGTGACCACTTAACACCTGGCGAGGAGACAAAAACAAAAAGAAATAGATCAATGATGCAAAACCAGAGTAGATTGTCCTTCCTTCTTCCCTCTATTTATCTGACAGTTTTCACATATTTTCTATCCCCAAACTTTCTTTCATTTTACCCATTACAATATAAAGTTTGCCTTGTGAATTAATGTTTGACTTGGTTAGATCTTTCAGAAGTGGGTTTGTCCTTGCTTCCTTCCTTCCTATGGCTGAGAGAAAGTGACTAGCCCAAGGTTAGTCAGTTGGCTTTATACCTAAAGTGAGACTAGCATTTGTGGTCTTCTGGTTTCTACCCTGATGCCCTAATCCACCACACTAAATTGTCTTCTACAAAATGACAGCCATAGTTAGATGTACATAGCCCTAGCCCAGAGATGGGTTCCTACTGGTTCTATCCGGTTCTATAGAGTAGGTAGTAACTCCACAATGAGTTCTGTCGGTGGCTCTCGTGGGTGCTGCCATCTTGGATTTTGCTTCTGTGCATGCGCAGAAGCTAGTTTTTGACTGCCTCACGTGTGCTTGCTCGCGTGCTTTCTGCACACCCTCAAGACGCAACCCTGAGTGAACCGGTAGTAAGAAGATTCAAAACCTACCTCTGCCCTAGCCTTTGGGAACACTTTAAAAAAAATGTAAATAGAGGAAATGCCAGTCTCATTGAATTTTAGATCTTAAGCATGATTGCCCTTGTTTTAAGGCAAGGTTTGCTCTTCATTGATCTATTGATGTGCATGTGTGTCTCTGTGTATAGAAAGATTCATATCCAGATGGGAGTCCAATGTAACATACATAGCACTGCCTCCTAAATTTTCCCACAAGAACAAAGCTGTGTGGGTGGTTGAATGGTGAATGAGTGATTAGCCCAAAGTCTACCAGTGAACTTCCATGATTAACGGTGGAGTAGAACTTAAGCATTCTCACTCCTGATCCACTACCTTAACCATTCTACCACACCAGCTCTTTGTATCAGTTCTGTGCTCCCATTCCCTATAGATAAATCATTATATCTTAACTCTCTTTTCCCTGCCAAAATTTGGCCAACCCTGCTTTTTATTTGTCGCATTTGACTTTAGATAGCTGAACCTATGAAACAGCAGAGTAGTAACAATGGAAAGAACTTATTCAAAATGAAAAGTGATTAAAAGAAACCTATCTGATGCCTGTAGGCACTGAGACACTTTATTGGCCAGCTCACCTGGGATCCTATCAGGCATAATTTTCCATGGTCACAATATAAAACCTGGAAAGATGCAGCAGGTATAATACTAGACCACTGGTACTTTGAGAGAAACAAGAGTAATGTGCTCTTTAAACAATGCAGGAAGACACCTCCTTCTAGATCAGGGATGTCAAACTCATGTCATCATGGCGGCATCACGTGATATATCGGGACTTTTCCACCTTCGCTAAACTGGGTGTGGGCATGGCCAGCGCGTGATACATCCATCCCGCGGGTTAGGAGTTTAGATCCTGGGAAAAAAGCAGGGTTTGACAGAAAGAAATATTTTAAACTTTGTTTTTAATAATCTATACACTTCACACTGGTTATGGCATTTTTTAATTGGACCTATCATTCATCTTATAAAAAGTTAGTTATGTTGGAAAAGTTTTCTGACAATAAAGTCTGTCCAATCAATTTTAATAGGCAATATCAGTGGATGCTTTAAGTCCCTCCCAGTGAAATTAAAAAAAAAATCAAGCTGTGATATATATAAATTCATTTTCTTTGCTCTAGTTTCCAGCACCATTTTGATGCCATGGATGTGTGTACATCACTCTGCTCTCTATATCTATTTTTGTATCTATTTCACTTCCCATGCATCAGCCCCAAACAGTGTACAATTTTTTTAAAAAATGATTAAAATACAACACTAACATTACAAGAATGTCTTTAAAAAGTATGCAAAATAGACTTTGAGATCTGAATTTAATGAGTTACTAAAGAATTATTTATGGCACACAATTTCTTTTAAATTGGTTATAGCAAGTCATCAAGTACTGACTTCAATATAATTCATAAACAGTTCTATAGCTTCCAAAAACTACATCATATTTAACTAAGTCTTCTTAAATTGTGTTGGAGGAATTATAAGCAAAGTAGAATATCCCACCCTCTCTGATAACAGTCTTCAGTGATCAATATTAGGGTAGATTTATTGTCTATTTTTTCCGTGAAACTCAAAGTTGTGCAATATAAGAAATTAATTCAATTTATCTTCTTAACCACCAGATTTACTGTAGCAAAAACACTGGAAAACTATAGTGGTTTTTTCTTTGGGTCAGTGGTGTTTAAAAGTGTGGGAAATAGCACTACTTGAAAAAATAAAGCAACAGCAAATACTCAGGAAGAATTATTTAATTAAACATTGTTTTATTCACATTTTGTCTCCATGTTTAGCTATATCAACTAAGTAATTCTTAATAGATTAATCTCCATCTGTATAAGTGTTCTTTTGGACAGAGGTAATGAATATAGATGTTAACAATTTCATAACACTCTAAGATTATAAATGAATTTATTTATATTACAAATGAATGGGAACACACATACACACAAGTTATATGTACGTGTGTGTAACTTTCAGTGTAATGGCTACAGTATATGTTTATTTTTTAAAAAGCTACGCTAGCAAAATTACAATACTTTAAGAAATAGTTAACATAAAAAATATAAAATAGTTAATATAAAACATGTACTAAATAAGTTACATTAGAAAAACAGTCACCCATAACATTCACACAACGAAGGTCTAAATGAAGCAATCATTTTCAATGGCTGCTGAAACATACAAATATGATGTGGAGTACTTTTCAGAGAGTAGGTTACACCACAGATAAATCCATCTGCGAGGGATCACAAAATGAACTTGTATAAATTGGCCAATCCTCATTGGACGATCTTAGTAAGTGTCCAGATCTATAATGGGAATGTTGACCAGTGGCATAGACATGTAGAGCGAAAATAAAACCTGTCCTAATGATTAATGGTACTAGCTAGGTAATTGCAGCCAAGCTAATTATTTCCATATAGATATAATGTGTGGGGGCATGGCTAAATGCCTTGTTCAATGTTCTGGCCATCATGCCATGTATCAAGCAGAGTTTCCAGACCAAATAGCATATTGTTCTAGAGAACACAGTAGAGGATGTTACATATGAAGTTACCAATGTATGAACAAAGTTCATACATTGGTAACTTCATATGTAACATCCTCTACTGTGTAGAGGATAGGCATATGTGCCCAAGAAAAGGTGTATTTGACATAGAAGTTATCAACTCTAGAGGCCCTTTGAGTCTCCAAGGATAATAACTTTAGGAACAATCCTAAATGTCTATGGAGATTCTCAGTCATCCAGGTCATGGTTGTCTCAAAGGTGTTTTTTTCAAGAGACAACTTCCCCACCATCC